>CAMKVN010001997.1:0-15427 GCA_946474995.1 Funneliformis geosporum
ATTGTATTATCGGCCGAAATTATGAATCAATAAATTCTACTTTAAATAAAGGAGTCCAGATTTCGAAATACGATCGCAAATATCTCGAGATGGGCTGATCCAAAATTAATGAATGTAAGCTCATTGGATTCGTCTAGTCGCGAGAAATCGAATGATAGTTGTTTCATATGAATCAGTGCGATATTGACTGAGATCGTATATCTTTTGTTTTTTTTGTTTTTTTTATATATAAAAAATCATGTGATATGACGTAATTTTGACTATTTTGACTTTTCATTTCGACTTTTGGGTTTTCATTTCGACTTCATGTATAGTCAAGGCTATTAAAGATCAATGCATGTCTTTAATATATTATTTGACATCCAGAATGTTATTTGTGTCAAGAGCTAGAGGAAATATATATGGGTGAGTTTTATATTAGCAATGATTTTGTTGAGGTTAAAAACTATTTGTGGCTAGACGAAACTGGTTGGCTAAAGTTTTTGTTACAATAGACATTGTTTAAATATTAATAAAATTGAACTAACTTTTTTGGCAGCCTTTAAAGAGTCTGGGGTATCATATAGATGTTTTTTTTTTGCATAGATGTGATCAAACATAGGGTATTTCCCGTTTACTTGCTATTAAAGTTGTTGACTTAATAGCAGACCACAAAGAGTTCATATTAGCAAGATTGTGTGAAAGATCCTTAAATTGGTCTAGATTATAATGATTATAATAAAAGTTAGTATGTTCAGCAAAGTGAGACTACTGAGTTGGGTTCATAGCTTTAAAATTAGGAACATATCATTTATTTATTAAAGAACATGATGTAACATAAGATTGACATCTTATATCAGCAAAACTAGCAAAGATAATAATATGGTCTGATTTGTATATATTAGTAGTAGTAGTATCAATGCATGAATAAAGAAAGTCTGAAATGAGATTTGGAGAGGCAAAAATGGAATCAATATGTGTGTTTATTTGTTTTAAAAAAAAAGTGGATTGTGATGTATCATGACAAATGTCATATAAATCTAAAAAGTTTAGAGCAAATATTCTTTGATAAAAATTGTATCTTCAATGTAAAATTTGACTTTCATTAATATGGGTCTAATATTTTTAAGGTTAGCGTTAAAATCTTCTAAGAGAATGATTTTAAAATCTGATTTCAAACCATTCTTAATATAATTAAGTATTATTCTATGTAATTTAAGACGTTCAATTTTTGTTGAAGAGTTGCATTTGGCATGTAAATAAATTAAAAAGATTTTTAATTTGATGTGTCCAGTGAAAAAAAGATTTACGTAAATAAAACGGTCACTGTTTAAAAAGGTTTTTTGTACATATTTTAACTATATGCATTTTATAAGAAAGCTGATGCCAGTATGAATAATAGTAGAACTCCAAAATAAAGAAAAATTTGATTGTGCTTATTTTTATAAGTTTGGTTTAATTTGTGACAAGTTTAGTTAGACTGATAAAATCCGTATCAAGGTCTAGAAAAGTATCTTTTATAAGTTCATTTTTAAGGTCACATTGTAGGGAATAAACATTATGGGTAGCAAAAGAAATGGTGGGTGATTTATTTAAGATGATATTATTGTTGGTATAGGTGTCTAAATTATATGGAGAAATAATAATAATAATATTATTAATTATTATAGAAATTAAAGTAAGGGTGGCAATTATTGGAATAGTTTCTCAGTAAGAGATTGAAATAAGACCCCAAACTATACTAATAGAACTCACAAATGTAGTATGAACACGCAATTAAAATTATATTGTATGGTATAACTCGATTAATATTAATGTTAGAAAGATGAAATTACTACCATTAGATTACTTTCTGTTAGACGAATCCAATGGTATAAATTTCATTAACATTAAATCACTGGTTATTGAGATAATGGGATATGTAAGACAAGTAAATTTGTAAAAATAAGTAACTTTTGGCAAAGTTTACATATAAACTCTACGCAAACTCAAATGTGAGTTATATTAGTATAGTTCGGGATCCTTGTTTGGCACAATTTTGACTTATATGTTGCTGAATTAGGAAATTTAATATAGTTATATTTCATGATGGATGGAACATTATTTTTCTGAAATTCAGTAACTTCTTGCTTATCATATAATTTGTGCCATTTTGGACATACCACAAATTTATGAAAGCTATCTTGTAAGTCAAATATTTTTCTTGCCAAATAAAGTGAATTAGGAAAAGAATTGAATTCAGGATCACCAGTTTCTTTTAATACAAGCTTTATAAATTTATAAGTGACTTCATGACCATTCTGATAAATTGAACATTATACAAAAATTCATTATCCATATTAATATCCATAAAAATCTATCATTATTTTTCAATTGTGTGTTATTTGACTCTTGAAATGATGTAAACGAAGGATATGAATAGTCTTCGAATATTTCAGCAATATGATTATTATTCAATTTATTATCACTTAGAGAAGGTTCACTTTCATCCATCTCATTTATTTCTAAATTCTCATAATCAGAGCCTTCAGCAGAAAGTTCGATGTTTCGATTTGCATATCTTGTATATCTTACATATTTTTGAGATATAGGATTGATGTTAGTATCTTCAGATATTTTGTTAATTCTCTTCTTCATGAGCATTTTCATTCACCATTTGTTTCATATATTGCTGAATTTCTTGTTGTTTGGTTATGATATCTGACAATGCCAGTTGCAAATTATCTGACTCTTCTTGAATTAAAACATCTTGAGTATTAGACAAAATATCTAAAGAATTATCTGGCATTTCTAATAAAGGATGTATCTGATCTTCTGATGGCCTATCAACTATGAGATATTTATGTCTTTACTTTATGCGTTGATCAACTAATGTATCATTACATCGACTACAATAACATATTTCTTTTAGTTTTTTTTATGATAATTTGAATTTAGTTGTGAATGATTATTGTTAGAATTTGTTCTTATTCTAAGCATTTTGTAAAGTTAAAGGATGAATTTTGATTTATTTGGTCAAGTTATAATTTATTAATTTTGCATATATATAAAAAAAAATATCAACATGCATATAAAATAGTTTATTTTTCTTTATACTATTATTATAACAAAAGTTTATTTTATTATTCAATGGAAAGTTTATTAAAAGTTTATTTTGAATTACATAAAAGGTAGTCTTTTTCCAAACTACCGTCTTTTTACTCTCTTGTTTTTGTTAAATTAATTACAACATAGGTACACAATAACTCATTCTGGAAAGCAATCATAAAACAACAAACATCCAGAAAATACTCCATATCGTTCTCGCACAGTAATGCTTGTTTTACCAGAAGAAAATAACAACTCTCCTCAACGTTAAAGAGCGAATAACAAATATCTAAAAATACTTCATATTGTTCTCGTATAATAATACCTGTTTTACCAGAAGAGAATGACAATTCTCCTTAATGTCAAAGAGCAAGATTGAGTGCTGAAAATTATAATTTAATGAACAACTGATCAAAAAGAAAGGAAGCTATCTAAAACCTTCAAGAAAGAGTATCTAGTCTTCGGGTATCAAACTATATTAAAATTATAGACAATCAAGCTTGTATTACAATCGGCTCTGGCAACAAGCTTATTAAAGGTCAATCTAATCTACTAATATGATTATCACCAATCTAATCTACTAATAATATAAATACTTTATTTTTTATACATACTGAATTCTGTCGACTTATTAATTTTATTTAGAGAATGAAAAGTTAATAAAAGAAATCAATCATTGGAAAGAATAAGCTCGATTCTAGCAGAATCAAAATGATAATTCTTTTAGGCAAGTTGAAAAAATTATAGAGAATATGAAATGCTTCAAGATGAAGAACAATGCATTAATTTTCATAAATAAAAAACTTGGAGTAATTAATTATGAATTGAGTGCAAAACTTGAGCAATCTAAGTTGCTTTATCGATCATTCTGTCAAATATCACGATCAACAGTTTTGACAGATGATGATGCGATGTTAAATGCTGATGATATAAAGGTCTCTCAATTAAAAAAAAGATAAAAGTTATATTAAAATCAAAGGGCAAAGTCAAAAAAACACATGTTGAACCCTAAGAATCAGATGATAAAGCAGCAAGGGTTTGCAAATTCATTCCTTTTAATATATTATAATGAATTTTATCTAATATATTTACCAATTTCTTTTTGTATTAGACTGAAATGAAAGAAATATTAAAAACATTATTGTCAGAATATGAAATGAGATACGATAAAGTTTTTAACAGCGTAGATAATAAGAAAATCCAGAAAAAATTAGTTCCAGAACTCTTGAGATCATTACAATCACCTTCATATCTCAAATTAAAAAAGTGGTTTTATGCTTTACATAAACACTGAAGAGATGGTTATTTTTTGGCACATAAAAGAGCTCAAGATCAGACCAACAGGCGGGTACACAATAATCATCAAGTATTAGAGGTATAAAATTCACTTACTGTACTATTCCAAAAATAAGCCTCCTTTTTTTGCTATAGAGGTTCTTATTTTCAGATAATTTTTAATAAAATTTATATTGGCAAAAAATTTCGTGATTTCGTGATTTGTGTGTAATATAATTTATTTTAAAATACAGATTCAACGCGTCAACATAATATAAATCACACGAACTTTCAAAAACTGGATTTAAAACTTGTTTTTTAAACCGTTCTGTATAACATACCACAACAAAAAAAAAAGCGCTGCAACGAAAGAAAAGAGGAGTTAAACGTTTTAAAAGTATTAAATGTTGTTGCAATTCTTATTCTATAAAAAAAAGCAACATGTTGTCAATTATACTATTGAAAATGGAAGAAATGAAGCTGCGAGACACTTTGAACTTGATAGTAATATGGTTAGTAAATGGATATAAGTAAGCAAAAAATGGTCTGACAAGAACCAAAATATTAAAAAAATTGGTTCTGAAAGGAAAGAATTTATTCCTGAAGCAGAAAAAAAACTTTACAATTGGATCATGGAATAAAAGAAAAAAGGATTAGGTGTTTCTTATATAACTGTATAAATCAAAATATTGGAAATTCTAAGGGAACCGGAAATGATAAGCATTTATGACAATTCTGTAGATTTTAAAACATCTAGCCGTTGGATGTCTAGTTTTATGAAAAGATACAGGTTATCTCGGTGGTATCATACTAAAATTTCCCAAAAGCTTCCTGCACAAACCAACGAATTGTTAAATAATTTTCAACAATATATTATCTGATTTCGAACTGAAAAATCCTATAAAATGGCCAACATTTTAAATATGGATGAAACTCCCGTCCGGTTTGATATAGCGGGAAACTTTACCATCGATCAAATAGGCAAAAAGACAATTCAAATCTGTGGAACTGGAAATGATAAAACCAATTTACCATCGTTTTGATGTGTGCTGCAGGTAGGTATATTTTCAAGGGTAGTTATCAGTGCAATCTGATTTATTATGGTAAACTTTTTTATTAAACAATATTTTAAATTATATAGATGGAACCAAATTTCTGCCAATTTGTATTTTTAAGGGCAAATGATTACCACGCGATGAATAGATTCCATCTGGTATTTTTGTTTGGTTTTAACAAAATAGGTGGATGAATACCGATTTAATGAAAAACTATGTTGATTATATTAAGAATCTAATTAATAATAGTCCAGCAATTATTGTGTATGATTTTTTTAGAGGCCATTTGGAAGAATCCGTCAAGAAAAAAATTCAGGATTACGGTTTTGACTTAGCGGTTATATCTGGTGGTCTAACTAGCATATGTCAACCATTGGATGTTACGATCAATAAGCCTTTCAGGAACAATCTGCGCAAAGAATTGCATTTATAGATGGTAAGAGAAGGAGCCAGAATGACTGCAGCAGGCAATCTTCATCATGCTAAATTATCCGATGTTTGTGGATGGGTTAAGCGGGCTTGGGAAAGTATTCCAGATAAAATGATTATAGAATCATTTAAAACTTGTAAAATATCAACTTGCTTAGATGGATCAAATGGTGAAAATGATGATGATGATATAATTGATAATGAATCTGATGATGTCGTTAGTAATAGATCTAATAATAATATTGTTAGTGATATAGATAGTTAAAACTTTAATTGTAAAGAATTTTACAGAGATTCATTTGGTAATAAAAATTATATGATAATTGGCAAAAGATTATAAAATCCCAAAATTATTTTACAGTAATACAATAAATTTTAAAATAAAAATTTACAAAAATATTATTAATCAATATTTTTATTATTTAATTATTATAAAAACTTTTTTTTAAAAAGATAATTTAACAACTTCAGAAGGGTGCTTATTTTCAGATCTGAATTAATTTAGGAGATGCTTATTTTGGGGGGTCTTATTTTCAGAATAGTATGGTACTTTTTATTTCATTAATAATATTCATTTTTTTATATATATAGAAAAGAGATCAATGAATAAGAGGAGCAAAAAGTTTATTTAATGAGAGAAACATCTGAATCTCAAAATATAATTAGAAAAAGATTATAAGAATATTTAAGAATACTGCTTACCATTCTCCTGAACTATCTAAAACTGATTCAGATAATGAAGAAAGATGTAAAATAATTGTATACAATTATTCCTGGCGTTCAATAAGATTTATTGAACATTTATGATTTTATATATTTGTTATTCTAAATACTAACTTTTTCTTTTATAAATGTAGTTAAAGAATTTCTTATGTGATATTTTCAAAAAACAGGCATTATCCCAACAATCATCCCAGTTGTCAAGAACTCAGTTTTATAATGATTTTCACTTCTACAAAGAATAATCACTACTAAAAAATGTGCTGAGTTGGGCTTGCAAACGAGAAAAACAATTAGATTTCAATAGAAGGTATATAATATCAAAAAAATGTAATTTTTAATCTGGTTGCTTTAGAAAATTTGAAATCAAGGTTTTTTTAATTAACGATAGCATAGATGAAATTCAAGTATCTAGCAATTATAATATCATGCTTAATTATAATGCCAAAGAAGAACATCAACATGACGAGTTTTCAATAACCAGTATGGTTAGAAATACTATAAGAGAAGCAGATTCTTGAGACTAAAGCGTAAATATACCTGATGATTTTCCTGAATATTTAACTGAAGATGAAAAATCAATTAGTAATGATTAAGTTTTTGAAAATTGAAATTTTTTTTTTGCTTTTTAAACAATTTAATATGTTTTTTTTTTGCTTTTATTAAATGATTATTAGAAAAATTTAATGTAAATTATATATAAAATAAATATAATTTTAATAATAACTGTTTAATAGCTAATTTAATAATAAAATTAAAATCTATAATACAATTAAATATAAATATATGATTTATGGTTGAATGTCAAAAATATTACATGATATAAGATCGAATTTTAAACTAATCATTAGTCTATTTTTTGTCTATACTTTATCTATGTTGATGAAATATCATACTGATTTTGGATAAACATTAACCAAATTTTCATAAATAAAAACTGATTCCTGAAGCCTAAAGATAGTCGAGAGGCATCTGAACTGTGCTAATCGACTATGTTTATCAGTTGGCTTTCAGCTCAGAATTTATTTAAAAATCAATTGGCTTTAAATACAATTTTAGCCTAAATCTAACCATCTGATTTTTACCAGAAATGTACAATTCAACTAGTGTATTGGAATATGAGTATTTATTTATTAAAAAAGATGAAGGGATAGTATCTTAATAGAATAATATCTAGATTCTATTTGATTTAAAGTCTACTAATTTGCATTTTTTTATTTAATAAAATATCATTTATAATAAAAATTATAAATTTGAAAATTATTTATACATATGATAACTTTATATATATTTGCTATTTCAAATAATTTTATTATTAACCCAATATATTGATATGAAATGCAGCTAGCCCAACTGAAATTAAATGGAAAAAGTGAACAGAACTGAAAACAAATCTCTATTAACTATTATTTTTTTTTCATAGCAAATAAACAATTTAGTAGTAATGTAATAATCATTCTAAATTCAGCATAGTTATACAGTATACAGTATCAATGATGTGCATTTTATGCTTCTAATGGTAAAAAATTTGATTGGAAGCTTCTAATCTAAATAATTTTATTAATAAATTGTACTTTCAAATCTTCTAAAGATGCTTCTAAAGATGCTTCCAATCTTCCAAGTGCACATCACTAGTTATACATATACATTTTTTTTAAAAATATTTTGAAGTTTTATTAATAAAATATTTTGAGAAATGTTATTTTTAGTAAGTTGTTCTTCTTTTTCTTTTTTGTTTATTCTTTATTTATTAGTTTGATTGATGATTAAAAATTTTTATTTTATTTTTTTATTTTTAGAAATTTAAAACTCTTTGTTTAATCTATATCAGTAAATTTAATAATATATAATATTACGTAAAATTTATATTCTATAATATTACAAAAACTTATAAGGCTGCTATAAGATTACGTAAATTGTATTTCATAATATTCTATAACATTATGACGTAGTATAAAGATGCTAGCTGAAACTCTCCCAAAATAATTTCATCATATCCCTTACTATGTTTTTAATATAGTTTTGATTAATTTCATGTTTTGGGGTTTTGTCATACCCCTCACTATATTTTAATATAGTTTCAGCTGTTTATTAATTACCTTTTTTGAATTTCGTTTCTCATCTTTAACATAGTATTATGTAATATTATAGAATATAAACTATGCGAAAATTTACAGCATAGTATTTCGTGTAATATTATTTCAAAACTTACAAAAATACAAAATTTTGAAAGTTTATAGCATAGTATTTCATAACATTACAGTGTAATATTCTGTAAAACTTATGATAATACAAAATTTTGAAAGTTTACAGTGTAGTATTTCATAACATTACAGTGTAATATTCTGTAAAATTTACAATAATACAAGAATTTCAGAAAGTTTACAGGTAGATTAACATAGTTTACGAAAATTTATATTGTCAATTCGTTTATAATATTTATTTTATACTTTTAGTCATGTAACATTTCGTAATTTATTGAGTTGTATGTATTTAAATTTATTTATTTATATATAAATTATGCTTTATTTAAAACAATTTGACAAATAATATGATATAAAAAAGAAAATATTACAAAAATAAGATTACAGTAGCAAATACCATCATAAGTCTCATAAAGTTAAACATTGATGAGAATTTTCTAAAATAAATGGTTGATAAATAAAGAAATTAAATGTTTAAATATTCGATGCTTCAAAAAATTTGCATGAAAGTAAAAAAAAAGACAATTAGTAGAATAGAAAAGTAAAAGAGAAACGGTTAGTAGAATAAAAAAGTAAAAAGAGAGAAAGTTAGTAGATTTAAAAAAGTAAAAGAGAAAAGTCAATTAGTAGAATAGAGAAATCAAAAAAGAGAAAGTTAGTAGAGAAATCAAAAGAGATATAGTTAGTAGAGAAGCAAAAGAGAGACAGTTAGTAGAGAAACAGAAATAGTTAGTAGAATAAAAAGAAAATACAATTAGTAGTGTTAATATTAATATTAAAATAAAGGGTTTTTATGCTAACTGAATAACTTTAGTTGATAAAGGTTAGTTTTTTGTTTATTTTTTTTTTATCATAAAATCTGTAATTACGATTACAGTTGATCATCTCTACTATCACACCTCTCAGGACCAAAAATAAAAGGTGTGACTATAGTGTAAAATGACTATATAGAAGGATTTTTTTATAGTATTACTAAGTATTAGTTCTAAAATGATGTGACTATAATAACATTGTGATTATAGAAGGATTTTTTTATATAGTGTTAATAGGAACTGGTTTTTATGAAAGATGTGCTTATAACGGAAGATAAATATGATATGATTGTATAGGGGGTGACTGTAAAGAGAATCGACTATACTTATGAATAAAATTATATATTTTAAATAAATGATCAAATATTTTTAATAAGAAATTTTGTTGAAAAACGAAAAAGATAAAGTTTATTTTTTTTTTGTTTTTTTTTTTTTTTTAAGTACGGTAGTTTTGCAAAAACTTTATTGAAAAATAATTAGAAAAAATTACATATATTCAGAATTTACGAAAATCTTTATTTAAATAATCATGAATCTATCTAAATTAAGGCCGATCCTGTATTTTTCTATGGTACTAGAAGTCTATACTCGACAATCATGTGACTTTGTTTCAATTTTCGACACCAATCACAAATTACGTAATTTAGACTTATCCAATAAGAATCCATAAAACTTGTGTAATAATTAGAAAAGCAAATAGCATTAAAACACGAGCATATATAATTTTATAAGATAAAGCATATGCATTATAAAATTTTCCCTTTAACAATAGAACAATAAAAGCAGCTTATAATCAAACAATTAATTTTTATTGTAATTTCATATTAATAACCCATTTATTCCATTATTCTTTTGATACTTTCAGGTATTTGATGATACGATTTATATTTACTGACAGCACATTTTGCAGTTCTACCTTCTAACCTTTAGTTATATACATTCATGTATCTCTATGACTTTCATGCAAACTTGCGAATAGTTGCTATAGGCACATTAATAAGAACTTCTGGAACCTGTTTTAGTAAGTCTGCGAAACTATAATTGCATATTCTTCTGGTCTCATGCTTTGCATAATCCCAATATCGTTCTATAAAATTACATTTGCAATGGAATTTTGGGTATCTTTTGAATAAATGCCTTGCTTCTATAATTGCTTCTTCTAATATTGACTATTATTTACAGAAATCAGATTGTTGTGATATGATTCATCATGTGCAATAGTCTAATCTTTTTAGATTAAGATTATAATCCTTTTCAGAATACTGCTCATACATTAAACGAATATTCTTTGATGTCCAGAAATTACGTTCCTTAAGTACTTGCTTGATACCTTTCAGTTGCCCTTTCAGTGGATGTTTATCTAGAAATGTCATTGACTGCACAATCTTTTCATTATTTTCATTAATATACTAACCATCACGCATCTTAAACTGTTTTCCTTCAGGATTTATGTTCATTCTCATTACAATAAGTGCGTCAACTGCCATAGCATTATGATTTGTTGATTAATCAAAGCAAAAAACTCTGATACATTCAGGATGCAATACCTCAAAGATCAGAATTGCTTGATGAACAAGCTTTATTTATAAATAAAAAGAAAAATTAGTAACTTTTTTCTTTAATATAGATTAATGAATAATAAAGGAAGCTTAAACCTGATCTAGCATATGTTCTAATTTTCAATAACCATCCGCTTGTATAAATCGCAGAATATAAGCTTCTTTATGTTTAATATGAGGATTTTCCTGCAATTGTTTATCAGATAATTGCATTAACCCATGACATGAACAAATGAAAGCTGAAACCATGATAGAGCATCCAAGATGTTTTGAACATAAAATATCCTTATCCTTTCTCATCCAGATTTTCTGTTGCCCGTCATTGGCATAAAAATGATATTCATCATGTGTCACTTGTACTAATTCTTTCTCTCCTAGCTTAAGCTGTGGTTCTAATATAACATCCAACATATCACCATCAAAATCTTTCATAGATTCCTTATACATGAACATCCTCTTTAACCATTCCTTCCTATATTTATAATATCTGGCCATTCATATACATCGTAATAGATTCCTTTCTTTCTTTCATCATAGACGTATCCCCACAAATGCATATAGTTTTGACAAGTTTTTTCAGAAATCATATCCTTCTTAATGTATCTAGTTAACTTTGGAAATAGTATTATTTCAATATATATTTTTAGGTTTCTGGAAGAACAGGACTCTAATGTTTGCTGTTATAACCGGGTTTGGCATTTCTCCTTAAAATCTTTATCTTTTAATAAACTTTCTAATTTTGCATGTTTTCTTTAACAATATATAAAAGCTTTCCTGTCTGAATAAAATGGGCTTATCATTTTCGAATACACCTCACCATGTAATTGCCTTTATTTCATATTGTTTCTGCAATTTGAATGCTAGCATTCATTTTACCTCACCTATCTATATAAATCTGCATATACTTAGGCAACGTAAATAATCATAGGTAAAAATACTATTGTTTATTTTTGCAGATTTTGATATTGAGCATTTTTGATTTATTTCTTCTAAACAAGCTTGTAGATTTTGTGTAATGTTAACAGAAGATAAAGAAGAGCTTTGTATAGTTTTTGAAGGTTAAGATGAAGGCATTGAAGGATTCTAGGGATAGTTGTGATGGCTGTGATGATCACGATGATTCAAAGTTTCAGTACTTCCAAAAAATGTCTCAAGCGTTTCTATTCCCTTTGCATCATTTTCTAAATTTTCTTTTTCTTTTTTCTGTCTCTAAGCTGTGCTTCTTGAAGTTCTGATATATGCTACTCTAATTCCTTTATTAGCATTCTTATGCTAATGAAAAGCCTCAGTAATAAGCCTTTTTCCCACTTTTTCAAATTCCATCAAATCCTCTTCCGCCTAATCTTCTTCTGCCCAATATTCATCTTCTATTCCGATTTCATTTTTCATCCAAATATCTTTACCTATCATTCCATAATTTTCGCCTTCCATTTCAACAGCTTTACTTTTCGTCCCAATGATTCTAACAACTTCGCCTACCATAGCTTTATCATTTTCAATAGTTACTTCTAGTCTAATAACTTCTTTTACTAGCTCTGAGATATGAAACAGCCTTTTTTCTAGGCACCTTACTTACCTGCTATTGTCTTTTTGTTTTACATGGCATGTTAAGAGTATCGGTTAGTTTAACTAAAATTGAAAATCAAAATCAAGATTTTAAAGATTTAAGTTTAATTAATTGTGATAATTCAGGCTGGTATTATAATATCAATAGTATCAGCCTGAATTACCATAAGTTTTGACCAATCAAATTTATTTCATGTGATAAGATTTGTTTCAAATTTTTGACTAATCATATAAAAATCATGTTATTTCAAACGTTTGTAACTTTTTGTCTAGAACTTATTTTAAAAATCTAACTGGTAATTTAATAGAACTTATTATAAAAAATAAAGTTACTGATTTATTTTTTTTAAATTTTATTTTTTTAAAATTTTGAAAAATTTTTTAAGTGTTACAATTTTATTGTTGAGTATAGACTTCCAGTACTATATCTAGATTCAAAAATGTAATAAAAACTTCAGCTCTAGTAATATTTTTAATAAAATGCTAAATAAAAGAGGCAATAGGCAAATTGTTATAATATAATGTAGTGTGAATTTATCATTGATAATTAAGTTTAACACTAAGGAATTTATAGAGTTCTTCACTAATTGGTTGACTTTTTCATTAAAAGGATCACCTACGTGAGCTTTAACTTTTGTCATCAATACCATTAATGAGAAGGTGTTGATGACTTGAAATAGACATTGCCATATGTGAATGTTGACAATTTTTAGAAAGAGTTGTTAAGATGGTAAAATAGTAGACATGAGCTTGTATTTGTTATATTGCAAGATAACAGCATTTGAATCTGTAAATATTTTTATGATACCTTTCAGGAGTGACCAAAATTGCTATAAAAATGGCAGATAATTCTGCAGTTGAAAAAGAAGGAAAAGATACTATAAAAGCTGTTGAATAAGAAATTATTAAAGAAATAGGTATTATTTGAAGCTAAGTCAACCTATTCTAATTGAGAAGGAACCAAGATTTATTAAGAAGCCATCTGTGTAGAATTCTAGGAGAGTGTAAGAACTAAATTGAGATTGAATAGTAATAAGTAATTGTAAATATGAAAGAGGAATAAATTTTTCTATAAAGGTTAAAGAAAGAGGAAAAATAAATGAAAGTGTAGGTGTGATAGGTTGTGGTGTACTATGGATATTAATTAGTGAAAAGGCCAACTCATTCAGTAATTAATGGACTATGAGTAGCCATAGGTTAAATTGTAAGCATTGTGATTTATTGGAATCTTAAAGTATAAATTGATAGGAACTATAAAAAAACATTTTTAAACATTATAATTTGTTTGGTATGAAATGTATACCTGTTCGTCATATATAGAGCAACGATTGCGATCAAAAAGTAACATTCTACTCTTAGGTCCTTTTGTTAGTAACATGTGTAAAATGTGCACATAATGTTCCTTTGTTTTGAGCAATTTTCCAACAAAGGTCTATTATGTCTATAATTTCAACATAATACGAAAGTTATAATACCAGCGATTTTAATTGGTGGAGAGAAATTATAGGTATAATTATTCAGATGAGAATAATTAAAACGTATGGCTCTAGAGTCAATATTGAGTAATAATTTATTCTGTAAAGTTTTGAACCATTGAAGAACACGTTGGGTTAATAGAAATCCTTGATTGACATTTAGGTTGTAAAAAATCATCATAATGTTACCATTAGAAAAAAACAAGTTGTTCAATGAATAAAAGAGAGTATTTTCTAAGATCTGCAGCTATAGATTTATATTTATTAGGAATAACAGAAAATATTGTTGTATTTCCACCTTTAATAAGACCTGATTTAACATCAGGTAGCTGAGCAATCATTTGGATTTATTCCAACTACATAGTAAAGAAGCGATCCAATTATACATGAAGTCAAAATGGATTATTTCAGATATTCAAAATGGTTAAAATGGTTAAAATCATTTTTTTTTGATACTTTTACTAGGCATGCACAATTGGTAATATATTTGGATGCATACCTTTCAACAGAATGATACGTCTTACAATACGTCTAATTCCACTATTAACCCCTCTTTGCTATATTTCAAACCAGTATGGGTTGGCGTTAAACCTAGGTGAATAAGTGTCAATATCCGAGTAGACTGCCAAACCAATAAACCCTCAGGGTAGAGAGATATGGTACCCAGCCATCATTCACTATTAATCACAACTACTGGAAAGAGAGTCAAGAACAACCTAAGATGATAGCCTACACCATAGTTGCCTCGCTATACATCAAAATCACCCTAAGAATAGAACCTAGGCCTCCAAACCCTAGTTGTGATATAAACACCACGATGATTGAAGACAATGCAATATCAACTACCTATAACCTATCACTATTGTTCAATCCAAGTTATACAATGCTTACCATTGACCTATCCTCACAAGTACCCTTTGCAGACAATGCGGCACTTATTCATTATAAACCAGCCCCACTATCAGTTCCAAACTTAATTGGTTTACGATAGGTGAGAATATCTATTATCACTACCTGTTGTCAGAATGGTATAGATCTAGACAAAGCGAATTTACACCATATTGGTGGTAGCTACTATTACACCTTATAGACATCTCAGGGTCACCATATTCTACAAATTCGTGATCTTTAACGTACATGGTTTGTATGCACCCTATGAAATTCATTCCCAGAATCGAACCGGTAAATCCCGTAAATTAAATTATTACGATCTGCCTTGGCCAGGGGCTGAACTAGGGTCTATTGCAGTGTAACCTACAATAGGTC
>CAMKVN010001998.1:0-15424 GCA_946474995.1 Funneliformis geosporum
TAAAACATACGGAATTTTGATATAGAATCATTAATTACGTATACAAACCTTATAAAAAACGTATTATTTCCTTATTTTGATTTCTTATAGGGTAGCAATTAATTTCAAATTTACAATATGTTGCAATATAAACTAAAATTAGTTACAACATATAGAAGCTTGTCAATAAAAAGAGGAGAAATCTAAAAAAAATGTTTTTATAAGTTAAAGTTAAATCTGGACTTATTTTACTAAAAAAAATCATATTTAGCAAATGAAGTAAAATTTTAATTTTTTAAAATTTCCTCCTTTTTTATTGATAAACTCATATACATTGTAATATTATAAGTTGCAATATATATAAGTCAAAACTAATTGTAATATATATTGTAATATTAAAAGTTGCAACATATTAATTATGGTTCTCATCTTTAATAAATACTAAATCAACATAGAATTAGTTTAACTAACTAACGTACTTTAGAATTTTTATATAGATAGATCTTATTTGTTTATTTCTTCTTCTTTACAATAATATTTTAGCTCTGCTTTTCTCTTAGTTCATAATTTCTTAGAAGTTAGTTTCGCTACTACTTTATCATCAACTTAGGTCAACTTCACTCATGCTGAAATTTTCACTTTTTTAATAATGATTTTTATCTATTCATATGATACTTCTGTTATCATTAATACTGATAGTCTTTTTATGATACTTATATACAATAGATTATACTTCACTAATACGTTAATTATCCTTTTTTGTTATTTAAAACCCCTTTTTATTTATTAGTATTTCATTTTTAAACTAATTGAATAAAAATAACTTTTACTTAATCTGATTAAAGTCAAAGCTCATAATGGAAACCCTTTTAATAAAAAGTAAATAAATTGGTAAAGTCTTCACTTATGATTTCTTCTATCTTCTTTTCATTTAAACATACTTCTTTTCTCTCTTTTATATCTACTTTCTAATCTAATTTTATTAATAAAGAAATTAGACTATTCTTTAAAGATTACATGCATACAAAAACCTTTACAACCTTTTATTATTTAAAATTAATCAATAGTATATTAGTAAATCAATCAACTAACTATACACTTTCAAATTAATTTTTAATGGTATATCATCATAAACTTTATTTAATGAATCATATAAATACAAATATTACCAACTCTAAAATTTTAGAAAGCTATCTGACCTGACCTTTATGATGAAGATTGAAAATTTAATACAAATTGAATCTTTCAATTATATTTGGTCTTATGTAAAAAGCCTTAAACACATTAATGCTATCATAGTTAAAGCATTTCAGTCACTAAAAGATTAACTCTTTATATATATGTCAAGATCTAATTGGTTTAATGATTTGTTAATAATTCTGGATCTGTTCTATAAATATTAATTCCTATTTATTACAGTTCATATACTTTCTTTTACTTTGTTGACTTTATCAAGAATATTGTTTCTATAGATTTATACTGTATTATTAATGACTTTACTAAATGTAAGCAGAAAACTTATACTATTTTATTTACTTTTTATGACATTATATTTGATATATCTGTTAAACTAATTTGAAAACCTCATTGTGATATTACTAGTTATACTGAATTATCTCATAATATTACTAAAAAGGACAAACTTGTAAATATAGACATATACTAAATATACTAAGTTTTTCTTTTTCTATAACTTCTTCTACTCCCTTTTGTAATAACACATATCTTCAATTATTTTCTAACTCCATTCATTCACAGTCGATCTTAGCCTCTTTTTAGAACAATAAAAACTATGTCTCTTTTATTAGTTCAATTTAGTCATGTAATGATTTCTCTTCACTTAGTTTTTGATTAAAAATATGATAGGACAATCGGTTTGTTTGGTTGGAATTAGTTTATTCTTTGAGAAGGTTAAGCAGCATTTACTTTGTTTTTTTCTACTTTTGTATCCTTTTTGGAGATTTTTCTTTGTACTTTGTATATGAAAAATATTTTTTTTAATAAATAAATGCTTCATCACATCTAAAAAAAAAGTAATTTTTTTCTTAAGTTATTATTAAAGAAATGTATTATAACATTTTAATAAGTATAAATTAATAATTTAAATATTCAAAAAGATCATAATTTTTTTTTGTAAGTTACGCTGAATTTATAACCAATAAAAATTGAACTTTTGAATATATGGGTGGTGTGCTATTAAAATTGAGGTACAGATCATATGATTTACTATATTCTGTATCTCAATTTTAATAGCACACCACCCATATAATAAAATATGTATAGATATTAAGTAAAATAAATTTTAAACTGGATTAGCTTAGCTGAATTTTCAGTTGCAATTTAGATTATAGTTAATCAAATTATAATTATTTGATATATCAGTGTTAAATCAGTAGTGATTAATGCATTGATTCAATTTATTTAATTTTTATATGATATTTGGTATCACTATATAGCGAATAGATTGTTAAAATTCAGTAAGACGTTACATTTGAGTTCCGGTAATTTAATGTAAAAGAATGCTATTTCTCAAATGCGGCGAAAAATTATGCATCAACAAAATGAAATGCAATTGTATATTATTATTATACCTCCTTTTTAAAGTGTTTGGTTGAGCCAAATAAGAAAATCATTATGAGGTTTATACTGCTAAGGCTTTCAGTTAGTATGGTTCCGAGGTTTACAACTGCCAGAATTGTAAAACTGTAATGGATCGAGATGAAAATGTAATCTTTTTCCGGGCATTCCTTGATGGTGCCGATGGTGCCTTGATCATCATGCAGGAAATAGTATTGGCACACATTATAAGATATTAATAGTTTAAATTAGGATAAAAATATTTTTGAATGAAACTTGTTTAAAAGTTCCCTCCTAAAAAAAGGCGGTCAGAACCAGTAAAAACTCTTTAACGTATCAAAGTTTGTAAAACCTGTTTTTTAAATTTAGCAGATTGAACAATAACCGGTGCCAAAAGATTTACGTTTAACACTATGAAATAAATTAAACTCTATTATTCGTTAGAAATTCAATTAGATTTGTATTTTTTCCTCATTATGGTATTCATAACATTAGATAATTACTACATTTTGTATTATTTATTGTTTGGAACCAATTATCATTGCTCTTTTTTTAAGTTTGTTTATTTTGACTTTGAGGAAAAATAATGCGATTCCTATTTTAAAAGTTTGGTACTATAATTACCATAAATTTAAATTTGTATTTACCCACTATTATTTGTTACATAACTTATCTCGAGGTGCTTTTTATTTTGAACGCGATTTTGAACCTAAAAAATTTTTCCATTATATATATATATATATATTTATTTATTTATATTTACTAGAAAATTGACATATAAAAAGGGAGAATTTAAATCCTTATTACGTGAGATTTTAAACCTTGAAAAGGCACTTGCCGGATATTCTTTAGTTTTTTCGACTTTTTTTTCTTTGACATTCTCGGAAAATAAATATGATTCAAATTGTAAAGGTTCCAATAAAAAATGGTAAAGTAGATGATGACGTTTATAATAATCAATTAGACGGTTATGTATGTATAAAGTAAAAAATATCTAATTGCCATTTCTTTTCGATGCCATTCTAAATTCGTAAATAAATATTTTCTTTTTTCTTTTTTCTTCTTCTCAATAAGTTCACAAAAGAAGAACTTACATCCCGAATTAAATCATTTAATCTACTTTATAAAACATATCAGAAGAAATATACAAAACTTATCCTATTACCCTTCATCTTACCGGTACTGTGTTTAATAACGATATTACCAATTGTCATTATCCGTAGGATATATGATACGACTAAACCATATTCCAATAATTATCATATTGGTTTAATTGGTGGAATATTACCATTGATCTTTGCAAGTTGTATTATTTGGTATTGCGTTATATGTATTAAGTATAAAAGAGAAGTATGTATCAATTTAAACTGGTAAATAAAATGTTAAATGGATTGCTAAAAATGATCAAATTTCTTTAGATTCAACGTGAAGTTCATTTACTTGTTACAAAATATAACAGTCATGATTACTCTCGTCATATGCATTGGAAAATAATTCAAGAACGCAATGGTAAACCTACCCTTCCCGTATTTTCTTCATCCAACTATACGGTAAATTTTTATACATTTTTAACCAACATGCATAAATTCATCATTATTTAAAAATTATTTATACTTATTTTATTAGGAATTCTTGACAATCAACATTGTAAAGGATTTACGTTGTAATTATGACTTGTCATATCGTTCGTCATCCTCTGTAAACGTAAATCGTTCTTTAAATAATTTTACATTTGCAACTTCAATTGATGAAGATTTTTCTCTTTCACCACCTCCACCTGTTTATTCTTCTTCAAATAACTCCTCGACTATCAATATTGATTCGTCATCATTACCCTCATTATCTCCCAAAAAATTTCATTCCCGATTAGAAATTTTTACAATTAATGAAAATGATAGGGTTATTGAAGATGGATCAGATTCATTTTTTTTAAATCTTCCTCTTCCAACATATCAAGAAGCTTTGAAATATTTAGATGACAGTAATGTATCATTTGTTGAAAGCAAGAAGGGGTAATGATGATGGTGCGAAAAAAAATTCACAGGCTGAGCACAGCCTTGATCAGTTTTTGGTTTAGTTTTAGTAACCCTTTCAATCTTTTAATCTTTTTTCAGAATTTTTTTCATGAAAACCATGTGCTGATAAACAGATTTAGAATTATTAAAAAAAAAATATCGATCGTGTCATATTTTTTTTTATGCTTAAAAAAAAAGGAGTGGGAAAAAAAATTTTTTTTTATATATATATAAATCGTTTCAAAAGTCCAAATAGTTTCTCATCAAAAAATTTTTTTTTTTTTTCATTACACATTCTTTTAAAATATAAATTCATTATGACTTTAAATTTTTCAAAATGCCGCTAAAAGTCGGTAATTTTTAAAACCCGAACTAGTTATTCACATCCACCTCTTCTCATCTCATCATTCAACATTCAACCGCAATGTTTTTTTTTTTAAAAAAAAAAAAAATAACCAACGAAATTAACATGTTTGGGGAAACAATGATCACGATTATACATACATACATAAAATACATAAAAAAAAAAATAAAATTTATATATATGTATATAGTAAATATACATATTTATATTTTTCTCATCTAATAAACTCTATCCCAGCGTTTTTTTCCTGTGGATTGAATTATGTATACACCTTTGTCATCAACCATTTTTTTTTGATAATTAACTAGGAATTACAAAAAAAATTATACTAAATTTACCGTCAGTAACAACAGTTATGGCGAGCCTTTTTTTAAAGGCAAAGAATTAATAATTCTTTTGACCATTTGCATCATCATGGTATGCCATTATTATTATTTTATTTTTAATTTTATTTTTATTTTCATTTTTTTTGTGGATCTTAAAAAATTTACTAGTTAATTCGACTTTTTTTTTTCAGATATAATATCGGCCAACGAAAAAAACCAAAAAAAATAATTTTTATCCTAATCATGATGGTCTACACATGATAATAAAAAAAAATTTACAAAAATCACTTTAAAAAGATCATCAGGCCGATATTTCGATACATCTGGTCATTAATCAATGTAATTAATTTCATAACAATGATTTATTTTAATTTCGTGATTCGTGATTCTTTTGCAATTTATTAAATTAATTAGGAATTTTTTTTAAAAAAAAAAAATAGATGATTTTATAATTTAAAAAAAAAAATAAAATAAAAAAAAAAGATCGTGTAATAAATAATAGCTCACCTGTCGAAACAAATTATCTTCTCTTCTCGAGCTTAGTAATTCCGAAAATGGATGGCGCTCAAGCGTTAATACCTATACGTATACCTTACCTTTAAAGTTAAAGTGAAGCCTTAAAAGAGTAGGCAGGCGTGATGTTACGTTACAAAGCTTTGAGAGCGGAACAACTTTTGGTGCAGTTGTTCAGAATTACACGTACGTACAATTCATCTTTTCGTAAGGTCATTAGCTCGCATTCTGATGTATACTAATATATATTCCGCGAACAATTTTTCCCCCCATCTCACGTTAATTTAGAGTAAATAAATGAAAAATAAACAAAATGCAAAATTTAGATATTTCATTATATAATACTCTTACCAGACATCCTCTTTCTATATCATTTCTAAAAACAAAATCCCAATGAGGTTCGCCTGGCAGAAGTAATGAAAGAAGAAGGGTTATGTTCTTAATAACAAATATATATATTATATATATATATTTGAATCTTATGTACGTGAAACCTTTATATTATTTTCCAACGATATTCAAATTTTGATAGTTATTAATTATTCTTTTTTTTTTTTCTTTTTTTTTTTTTAACAAAAATTCACTATCGTAGATGTTTTTATATTTGAAGCTTCGAAAATACATTGATCCTTCAAAAGGCAACCTCCTTTCAATTTTGAGCAATAAACGGGATGCTTGTCGAAATGTCCTTGATTCTTGTGAAGTAATCTTGATAAATATCAAAATATAAAATTTAAATCTTTAAATAAAAAATATTGACTTACAAATTAAACCTATTTGTCCGTTTATATTTAACAATGTGGTTTAGAAAATTTGAAATTCATGTTAAAGGTCACGTTATACATTCGTCTAATTCA
The DNA here is from genome assembly GCA_946474995.1 of Funneliformis geosporum. NCBI lineage: Eukaryota > Fungi > Glomeromycota > Glomeromycetes > Glomerales > Glomeraceae > Funneliformis > Funneliformis geosporum. The sequence goes on from CAMKVN010001998.1 coordinate 6,632, forward strand.
TAATTTAACTTTATTCATCCTTGAAGAAACAAACTTTGATAAAGGAAAAAAAAAAGTAAAGGAAACCTTCTAAGAAATAACTATATATATAAATAAAAAAACAATGTAATATAATATACATTCATGATATTCGAAATGAAAGATGCGAAAATTTTAATTATCCAATAAACTTATTTTTAGAAAATAAAAAATAAAAATGAAATGAAATGAAATGCCACACCCGGCATAAATTCTAAAGTAATAAAAATGTTTTATCCCTTAAACTGTTTTTTAACTTTGCAGGCAAATTTGCTCGAAAAATTGTAAAAAATTATTTTTTCTCCTGTTATCTCGACGTTATAAAACGAACACTGATGAATCATTCCAAGTAATATTAAATAGGTTTTATTACGAATATACTTTTACGGGAATACGCAGGCAAATTTGCCTATTCTACAGTCAAAGGGATTTGAATAATAATGAAAATAAAATCTCAAAAAAATAACTCCCACCATAAGAAGAAAAAAAAAAAAAAAAAAAAAAATGCAATAAAATTTAAAATGATAAAATAAATGATGAAATAATAATAAAAAGGTTATCTAGTTTGGTTATACTTACCCAAACAGAATTAATTTCGCTCATACAACTAAAATTACAACCACTTTTTAAATTTAATAAAGGATGATTTTTTTTCACATCTCTCCATTTTGTTTATGTTCTTGTTTTTGAGCAAAGGTTGAAACATTTTGTAGATCGCTTTCTGGATAAGGATTATTATCAGGTGAATTACTCATGAACTGGGAATTATTGTTATGATTTTGATGATGACTGTAAAATCTGCCGAATTTCGGCAATACATTATTAGTATTATTACTATTGTTGTTATAAGTTAACCCTTTGTAATTATGTCGGAATAAATTTTTATTTTGATGTTGCGGACGTTGCCCATTTTCTAAAGATCATTAAGAGAGAAACAAATTAGCATAACCATTTATGTAAATAAAAATATTAATTAAAAAAAAAAATCTTAAATACTTTACCCGCAGTGTTATTATTATTGTTACTATTATTATTGTTATTATTATTATTATTATTAGAACGTGGTTTTCCGCATTCTACCCGTAATGCACCTTGTAATTCATTCTTTGTCTATTAAATAATAATAATGATATATATTAAACTAACATTTCATTAATGATTATAGAATTTTACGAATTAAGTTAATACCTGTCCATGAAGAAGTAAAGCACTTTTCAAAGCTTGTTCAGACTTCAAATCAACGTGAGCAAATTGCTTTGTCGTCATATAGCGGATATCTTCAACCTATTACAAAAAATTATTTACAACCTTATATTTTTAAAAGTAGATAAGAAACAACAAAGTGAAGAATATCTACATACATCGTTACTATCAAATAAATCACGTAATTGTTCTGGCGTCATAGTACCAGGCCATGAGACGAAAATCGTATATTGATTCTGAGGAAAATAAAAAAAATCATTATTCATTAAATCAAAATTTTCAATCATGCATTAATATATCAATTCACCTTCGAATTTCTCACCTTATTATTATTATTATTACGATTTCTGTTATGATTAGGAAGTCCAATCATATTGGTATTATTATTTGCGTATCTTCTTTCTTGCCTTTGACCGTTAGTGTTATTTGTCGTAGTTTGGGCGAAAAAACGTTGTTGACGTTGACCTTCTGTCGCTTGAATGATAACATCTTGATCAGACGGCCTAGTCTATAATATAAAATAAAATAAAAAATAAATGTGTGCTTGAAATAACCAGATGAACGAAAATCAAATAAACATACAATATGATCAAAGTTTGTATCTTGATTATTGTTACTGGAGGGATTCATGTGACTACTAGCAAGTACCGTAGATTCGTCTGGAATAGTAGATGTAATAGGTTTGGAATCATTTGTGGAAGCTAACTGATTATTAACTATGATGAATTATGTATTAGAAGTTTAATATTTATTAGACGATAATAAAATAAGAATCAGAATATATTTAAATTATAAATACCGTCAGCGATGGAAGCATGAACTGAAACTGGAAGAATGGTGGCGGATGTCGTTTGCGCTGTTTGTGGAGAAATGTAGGACCTTGGGATATTGGATCTGGATGAATGCTATTGTTTAAATAACGATGCGAATGATTTATTAGAAAGAATAATAATAATTGCAAAATTTTTTTCTTTTTTTTTGATTGTGGGAAAGTTCGCGCAACACAACCGAGATAAAAAATTGCTGCTTTGGTGATTTATCATATATTATCCTAAATCCTTATATAATATATATATGTATAAGCCAGGTCGTAAATTTAGCTCACCTCTGATAATACATCTTCAATAGTTTTCCCAACGGCCCTTTTCAATTCATCTATTTTATGTCCATTGTTACGTCCATTTAAGAGATGATCAGGAGACTTGGCGGACTATAAATTTAAGTGATAATCAGATCGAGGAAAATTTGGGGGGTGAGAATTTGATTGGTGCTCATATACATAACACTGCATATTGCTAAAAAAGAAGGAAATCGAGCGAAAGTCATATATGTAGTCATATATGTATTCAAGGAAAATATTGACGATACCTTTAACTCTTTTTTCAATTTATCGTTCTCTTCCTTTAACTGTCTTATTTCTTCATCTTTTTGCTATATATAGGAAAGTGCAAAGTCGGTTAATTATTTTGAAAGTAAAATTTCTTTTAAAAAAAAAAAAAAAAACTAGAAGGGCATTTATTTTAATAGGAAATAGTTGTTTGAAGCAATAAACAACGTAAAGTTCGAGAGGGCTTACCTTAATAGTTTTGTTCATATCTGAGAACTGTTTTTGAACGTTGACAAGCGACTGAAGCGTTCCTTCAAAGTTCATGTTCATCCCTACAGATTGTTCTGAAGTCTAAAAAAAAGCAAAGAACAAACGAATTTGTGAATATTTATAGTTTGAACTTGAAAAAAATGACCGAAGGATCTTTTGGAGCCTACACGTACAGTCTTGCTAGTAGGTCCATTTGAATATGGATTTTCAAATTCAACTAATTCAGTGGTAGATACCATACTCTTATCTGATATATTTAGAGAACTATTTTTAATATATTCAAGAAAAAGTCAAAATGTGCGAGAAAGCTTACTTTGGTAAAATACGAAAAAGTAACGATAAAGAAACTGAGATAACGATACTTGTGAAGAGAAGAAGAAAAATTACGAGACAATAAATAAAATATTAAAAGAATAAAAAAATAAGTAAGGGGATGGGTATTTTAAATATTCAAAATGGTTTGAAGGAAGATTTATTGAAAATTTTCTTGAGAGGTCAAAGATATGCGTATCGTTTACTTCGGAGTCCTATAACCTATTTAAATATTTAAATATATATATATAACTTTAATAGATTTACTTTGCAGTTGCATAAAAAAAAAAATTTATTTTTATCGAAGTTTAAATAGGGAAGTCAAAAAAGAACCTATATTAGGATTACATATAAAATACCAAAAGTTTGTGACACTACCCCAAGTTATTTTACTATCGGTGACATTGTGTCAAGTTTGTTTGATATAATAAATAAAATATATTAAAAATACTTGAACTTGAGCCGGTTTGATTAGACCTATAATTTTGGTGACGTTAAGCTGCATTTAAAATTTATAATGGACATATAAAAGTGTTACAAACGTCCCGAAATTTACACATTTTAATCATTTCTCTTTATATATATGTAACAATATATAAAGTGTGGCGAAAAATATTAAATAAGTATTGTATGGTTCTTCAAAAACGAATTAATTCAGGTTATGATTCAAGTTCTATCTTCAATCAGGATTAAATAAAGAAAGAAGGAAAAAAAAAAATCCCTGAAGATTGCATAAATCAGCCTCATTTACTTAAACATAAGGAACATGAGGACCACTTAAGAGATGATGATTCGACCTACAGCAAAATCATCGACTTTCAACAAACAAAATCTAAGGAGATTTTCCTGTAATTAAATCCACTAGACTGTTCGAAATTTATGCGGTGAGACCATTTACACTTGACAATCGATCCATTTTTTATTTATTTTTGCTTGTTGTATCCAATTGATCTTTTTTTATTTTTATTTTTTCAAGAAATCCTTCCTATTCAGAAAGAAAAAATGGAATGTAGTGCTTACCAACCAAAGTATTCGATTCAGCATATAGATAGCAAAGGAATGTTAAAGGAACTTGGGATTAGCATTTCTTTTTCGGGTAGTAATATTTCCGAGTAATGATGCAAACTATCACCTTTGAGTTTGATTTGAAAATAATATGCATTGGCGTGGCAAAAATAAAAGTCATTAATCAAAAACAATCTTTCTTGCAACACGAGGAATAAAAAAAGCACACGTAAACGCACAAACACAAAGATCGCATGATGCATATCGCACATGATCTTTTTCTTTTGGACGACCTGTAGAAAAAAGAAAAAAAAGGTAACATTATATAAAAATCATGTGACTATAATTTTTGACCCATATGATCCTAAATTTGTATTTCATAATGGACCATTTTGACCATTTTGTGTAATAAAATCAAAGAGTCATTTAATTTGTTTTGCTTATTCAGAAATTTTTATCAGATCCCAAAAATAAAACGGTAGCTTATTGGTAACGAAATGAAAATTATTTTTCAGATGTTGTTCTTTTTCGATCTGTTATTCTAAAGGGAAAAAAGTTTTTTTTTCCCAACATTTCTGTGACAAATGGAAAGCGGATTTCAAAAAAAAATTCCTGTCGTGTTTAAATTTGTGGCATACATACAGTATACATTGATTTATTTTTATAATTACATGTTATTCGGGCGAATTTCGGATGGCTGATTAATCGTAAAGGATTTTGGTTGGTAGGACATTGAGGCGTAGTGGATTGAACTTCAAAATGTAAACGTGACAACCGTCAAAGAATATTTATTACTTCTTATAGAAATGTTCTTGTGAATGTGTGTCACTGAACAAAGACAAGAGAGTAAAAAAGGTCAAAATAAAATGATCAAGAGATCAAAATATTTTGATCTCATTTTTCAGCCAATTCCCTTAAATTTTGATCTAAACTTTTTTTCATAATCAAAAAAATTTTTTGATCGCTAGTTAAAATATAAAATATTCGGTGGTTAAAAGAAAATCCATCAATTTATTCTTTTTGCTATTCTCGGGATGATCCTTAAAAATTTGAAATAAGCGGGTGCCTTTTCATTTTTATTTCCTTTAATAAGTATTTCATTAAAACATGATATTTATTTATTAACAATTTTGTCAATTAACCACGTAAAAAACTTTGGCATTGTTATCTTAATTATCACACCTTCATACGATCACTACCCTTTTTAAAGTTTGAGCCACAAAAAAAAAGTTTGTTTATTTGTTTATGAAGTTAAGTAAGAAGAATGATGTATTTACAAATAAAAGGGGAGAAAAATGAAAAAAAAAACTTTCTTTCTTTGATTAAAATTGAGGTAGCACAAATGTGTCTAAAATAGTGCTTTTTTTTTAAAAAAAAAAAAGAAAAAAAAGAAAACCATTTTCTTGTAATTACTTCTTTTTTTCATTAAAACTATATTTATTAAATAGAATAACAAAGGGATCCCCTGCAGAAGTAACAAATTTGTACTAAATTCTTTCTTCCAAAATTGTTAAGCAACATCAATTGTTTATCACAAGACATTGTCATTTGACTTTTTAGAAATTCGAGATGATCTACGGCCTAAAAGGACCGTTCGTGAATTGGTCATTATGCATTTCCTTTCGATTATTTCCCTACTTTAATTTTTAATTACACATCATTCTAATTCTTGGTAATCATTATTATAGTTTTTCCGCTCTTTTTAGTTGTATAAGGTTAGAAAAATCTACATAATTTCATCCGTTTTCAATCGAACCAAAGAAAGCTCAATTGTTTCATTAAAATGTTGTACGCGAGCAACACGCATCCCCACGCACTTTCACATTCTTTCATACAAATTCTCACACAACAATCCTTATATTTACAGTACAAACAATAGGTTTATCATTAATCGCCGGCTGCGCCTTATGTTATCAGATCATGATTAGTTAAATTTGACCACTCATATCTTTAGGAAACAAAAATTACCACAACATCTTTTGGAACAAATAACATGCAAGTCATCTAGTGGATTTAAAAGTCAAACACTAATACGATTAATAAACTATTATTACAAATTTGGTTCAATATGCTCAGGAAGTCCTTTCTTTCATTAACAATAATGACTAATTCGGATGGATTGTATGTAATACATCAATAATTTATCTTTGCTACTATGATCTCTGGAGAGAACCAAGGTTCCATCAAGGAGAAACATTCCGTGACCGCCATTTTATCTCGATCAATTACAGTTTTACAATTCTGACAGTTGTACTGCAAGTCTTAGATGTATAAAGCTCATTTTGGATGATAGCACGTTGACGAATCGATAATGTATAATGATAATGTGCCCAACCAATTCGTGCAATCTTTCTTGTTTTATTTACCATATCTGACACTTTAAAAGAGGGATAATAATAGCGAGGTTTCATCCACAAAGTACGCCTATTGCTGTTTAATATTATGTATCAATGGTTACTTATTCATTCCAATAGGCTTTAAGTCTACACAAATCAGTCAAAATCACCAAATTATAATAACCGTTAATATAATTTTTGCCACGTGACGTATTGTTTCCGGTAGAGTTGGGAATATAATGAAAAGGCAAAGCGGCAAATTCTAATGCCTTTCAAATTTTTTTCTTTAAACAAAAAAATCATTTTGGCGTTGTAATGATCAAATCCATACAAACGTTGTCAATGACATTTCTTAAAATTGATCTAACTGATAAAAATTTTTAATTCATTGTAATCTTTATACTCTGTATTATTTTATGTTGTCCGTTCTAAAAAATCATAAAAAAAAGGTCAATAAAACGTCAAAGGAAACAAGATATTTCTAATGGATGAAAATTTATTTTGTATTCATCATGCAACAAAGAATTTGAAGCTCAAATACAATAGTTTGTTTTCAAAACATTTACAAATAATTAAATTCCTTTTAAATTAGCAAATCAAACAAGAGTTGATTCCATAAAAATAGACATCATTTTTCAATTTTGCTAGCTCTGACATTTAAATTAACAAGGGAAGGAATTTTATGATTTGAATTATTCAAGATAATCTGCAAAGCTTGAAAACGAACCAAAAATTTAATGATCTTGTCACAAGGAGTAATCTATATTCTCGTTTTTATCTAAACTACCTAAAAAAAAAAAAAAAATTGCTGGTATTACTTTCAGGAACTTTTGTAGATTGTAAACCTTTTAATTTTAACAAAATTTATTAATAAAAGACGAGGTAAAACTTCCTCAAGTAAGTAAGAAACTGTTACATAGAACAGGAGAAATTTTTAGTGAAATGGTATAATTTTCTCTACCAAAAGAGAGTGGTTGATCTTTTATCGTAAAAGACTTCCTAGTATTTCTCCTGTTGTTTTTAAGCTCTACGATAAATTTTTTTTTTTTTTGATCTCTTAAATCAAAGAGATGATGATGGTATGGTTATTTATATAATTATCAAACGTTGCGTAAAATTTAGGATACTTCAAATTTTTTACATAAAAAAATTTAGTTTCTTCGAGGATAATTTCTTGGATAACTATTTTGTAATTTCATTTATTTAACTTTCAGGAATGTAGTACATGGTATCTTGGACAACATGGCCGAGTGGTTAAGGCGTCAGACTCGAAATCTGATGGGTTTTACCCGCGCAGGTTCAAATCCTGCTGTTGTCGAAATAATACTATTTTTTACTATTTTTTTATTTTTATTTTTTTATTTTTTGCGTATTTTTAAAGTTTGCTAGTAATTTTGCCAGCGCTTCACTCAACTTTATATCGAATCATCGACAAAAGTATTCGAAATATTTATGGTAGAAAAAAGAAAATTTATCGTGTGAATTATTGGATGCGGATTTACAGTACCTATTTATCACATTGAATTTCATAAATTAGAATGCGATAACTAAAGAAATTCGTTAAATCTTTTAAATAAATATTTTTTTTTATTAAAATGAAATAATAAAATATTTTTACTTTAACATTTTTGATTTTAAATGGATTATTTTAAATTATATTTATTTATATAAATATATTAAGTATTATTATATGTATATTTAAATTAAACACTTATAAATTATAATTAATTTAAAAAAAAAATGTATACAGTATACAGTATATTAAATTTACTAATAAAAAAACAATAATAAATATATTTATTATATTAATAAATTATTTAAAATACAATTATATAATTTGTTTTTAAAAAAAAAATTACAAAAATATTTAAATAGAATAGACATTATTGATCATAAGGTTCTGATAGTAAATAATTTATCTTTAAAATTTTGACATTTTGGTATTTATGGTATTTAATTATTTTTTTCTTTAGAAAATAATGTTAAGTATTATTTTATATAAATAAAAATTTATTAATTAAATGTAAATACTATAAAATATTATGACTGGATAATTAATTATAATTGAAATTATTAATAGTTCAAAATTATAAAATTAGTTATAAACAAATTTTTTAATTTTTTGTAATAGAAAAACTTATATTTTTTAATAGTAAAAAAATTATTAAAAAGTAATTTTGAATAGGCCTAGTTTAAATATTTTAAAAATATATATATATATATATATATAATATAATTTAATATATATTATCCCTTAAATCGTAGGGTTTTGCAGGCAAATTTGCCTGCTTATTTACTATAAATTCTCTTCTGATTTACTTT
>CAMKVN010001999.1:0-15417 GCA_946474995.1 Funneliformis geosporum
AGTACATTTTATTAATTTATACAAAAATACAATAATAGTAAAATCAAAAACTAACAAACAAATGACTAACTACTCCTGTAATTATATTGCAAATCCATTTAAGTCAACTGAGTATCGCTATCCCTTCTAACAGAGACCCACTACATTCATGCATAATGACTACTATCTTCTACAAGGAATGAAAATAAACCATAGTCAATACTACTTCATTATCTTCTTTCTAAAGTAATTCCTGAAAAACAAAAACAAAAACGTAATCCTTCAACTAATGGTAACATATTTTCTGAAGAAGTAACTATAAAATTTGACCATCTACGCTAAAGAATTTACAAAAAGAAGCAACATAAGGAGACAATTAAATTCCTAGCTAAGTTGTCCAGTTAATTCCGGATTACAGTGACCACCCAGTACAGGTACGCATATATCACTAAGTTCCAATAGGGACTCTTTGGACTATCACTTCCAATGCTAAGATATCTATCAATTTAGATTACAGCAGACCCACGGCACAGGATAAGGCCCAAATCATATAGTCAGTCAAATCCAGAAAATACTGCGTGAGATTCCGCAGTCTTTAACGTCAGAGATTTACAAAAAAAGTGTGTTGCTATTTATGAAGGAATAAGGATGTCATCACGTAGATTTGTGTATTCAAAGTATATTGATTGTGATCATCAGTTGGGATACCCCTTGATGCACACTTTTATGAGCAAATAATTTTGAAAAAAAAAACGAGAAAAAATATATTAAAGAGAGATAAAGAAAAAATATTTTGACAAAAAACAACACAGTTTAGACTTCAATGGCAATTTTTATATGGATAGGGGTTGGGAAAATAAAAAGAGGAAAATTTTTGAAAAGAAGAGTTTTTTATTTTGTTCGCAGGCTAAACCGCAGCTGCCTTTGAACAGACACTTTTTTAGAGTAAAAATTCTTGGATAAAATCCAACAAGGGAGAGAGAGAGTTTTTTTTTTGGTCGAAATCATTTCGACTATTTGAGGTGAAAAGTCAAAATGGTTGAAATGACGTCATATTATATGATTTTTTATATATAGAAAAAACAAAAAAAACAAAAGATTACAATCTCGGTTAATATCACTTCAATTCGTATGAAATAACTACCATTCAATTTCTCGTGACTAGACGAATTCAATGAGATAACATATATTAATTTCGAATTATCCAATCTCGAGATAATCGTAATTGTATTATCAGTCAAAATTATAAATCAATAAATTCTACTTTAAATAAAGGAGTCTGGATTTTGAAATACAATCGCAAATATCTTAAGATGGGCTGATCCAAATTAATGAAGTTTAGCTCGTTGAATTCGTCTAGTTATAGGAAATCGAATGGTAATTATTTCATATGAATCAGAGCGATATTGACTGAGATCGTACATCTTTTGTTTTTTCTATATATAAAATCATGTGATATGACGTAATTTTGACTATTTTGACTTTTCATTTTGACTTTTGGGTTTTCATTTTGACTTCATGTATACTCAACAGCATTTATATACCTCAATAGATATTTCAAAAATTCGTTTGAGAATATATCTAGATCCCTTTTTTAATGCTTTCTTAATCTGATTATTTATTTCTCCAGCAGATTTGGTTATATGCTTATCTATATCATTTATTAAAAGCAAATATTGCATTTTCCCTTTTTCATGATTGTATACAAATAATATATGACTTGTATCATCTGGATTTTTTTTAGTGATTGAATACAGATACAATACTATAGCTGATTATATTTGATCTTTTCTATAAAACTCTGTTTAAAGAACTTTTTTATTTTCAGTCTAATTAATTCCATAAGTTGGGATATGTATGGAATTTCTTTATATTGTCTAGGATCAGCTATTGGTTTGATAAAAGTATATGTAGAATTGTTTTCAGGAACTTTTCCTATCCATTTGCTCATTAAAGATCGATTTTTGTGTGATCTTTTTAGATTTCTTTTAACTGAACATTCTTCAAAGTGAATATCCTCTTATGTGTCTTGTCACTCAACTTTACTAGGTTCTTCCTCACCAATTAATTCCTTCATATATTCTTTATTAAATATCTTAATACTAGATGGTAATCTCTTTCTATGAGCTTGAGTTATTGGTCAAATCCAACTTCAGGATCCTCTTCTAGTTGGAAAACTTTGGTTTTCTTTTATTTTTTTACTAAAGGATTTTTCATCAAATCAACCCATTTGATATCTGTTTTAGAAAGCTTTTTGTTTGTAATAGTTAGATTATTTTTATCTTTAGTTTCACTAACCAGTTAGCCAAATCCTCTATAGACAAAGGAGTAATTTTCTTTTAACAGTTTTTTCCTCAGATATGAACTACTGAAGTTGGGTTTGATACTAGTTTTAGCTTATATTTAAACTTTCTATTTATATGTTGACGAAGTTTTTGGAGTGTAGCAAACTCATCACCACATTAGTCACAAATTTGATTACCTTTTACTATTCTGTTTTATATATAGTATTTTTATAAACCTTTTTCTTTAAATAATTATTTACCTTGGTGTAGGTTAATTATTTGTAAGATATAATACCTTTACAAAATTTTCTCTTTAATTAATTATTTCCCTATATATCAAAATGATCAAAGAATATTCCTGTCTATATTTGCACAATACTGGCAAGACTTGTAATAGGCCCTGCATGCATGAAGAAGGGTATCATGAGCATTGGAAAACTAAGGTACATATATCATGTAGAATATGTGACAAGCCTACTGGCTCATCTTCTGAGTGGTATTCACTATATGTTAAAAGTTATTATGTGATTTAATACTATAACTGATTACATAATAAGGCCTTAAAAAACTCAGAATAGATAATAATTTTTGGTTAGATTATTTTGGATAGACTTAGCTATACGAATTTTTTTGGTTAGACTTTTGACCTTTGCTATTTGATAATAAATCAGCTTTAGAATTAATTTTATGATACATAAAACTTAGGTATGTTTATTAAGCTTGCAGAAACTCATATAGAGCATACTCAAATACTTCAGTCCTCAGTGTTCTAATACTCATTTTTAGGGCAAATAGAATAGCATATATTTTTGTTATATAATTTAGAATTAAAAATAAGCCAGTATGTTAACAAAGATGGTATATTTCTTTATCTTAAAAGCTAAAAAATATGGGTAAAAAAATAAATTAACAGGATTTTACACTCAGCATGTTTTAAAGCATAAATTTATTATAGATTCTTGATATGTTTTCTGGTCTTATAGGGTAATTTAGAGTATAATATAAATTTATTAAAAATTCGTATACTGTTTTGCACTTAGGCAGAGGCTTACTATTTATACAGCTATTATATAATTTTGTTCCAGAAACCCTTTTTAGCTTATATCTTATTATTTTTTTTTCTTCATGATAAATTTCATAAGTAATCCTTTCTTTTTTTAGATAAACTTCCAGTGTTTGAGTATCATTTATTTTGAAAATATAAGAGGTAATTTTTTCACCTTATTCTTTCTTCAGAATACTTTTAATGATATTATTATTTTTAGATTTCATAGTAGATCTGATGTAAATAAGCTTCATATTAACTATTTTTATATAGAGATAATTCTAAATATCACCTAATATTAATAGGAAGGTTTTAATAATCATATTACTAAATTTTGATTCTGTAATTCTTAGTAATATCAATGTTCACTTTGTCTGATTTTATTGCAGTATACCTTATATGTTATAAGACCTATTTATCATATTAATTAAGCATTTTAAGATGATCAGTTATTATCAATATACTTCTCAAGTATTGCGAAATCTGTTTCTTTGTATCTTTTTATAATATCATTAATAGTGCTAGTAGGAATATCAAGCTGAATTGAAATAACTGTTTGCTTGGTATCACTTAAATATGCATTGATAATTCTTTTACAATAAGTTTTAGATAGCTTATTTTCACACATTTTTTTGAAGAAGATAAATACTATATATGTTTTTTATTATTATTTTTATGTAAAATAGGAAGAAATCACAAATTTATTATAAACACAATAAATATATGATTATAAATCTGGTAATTTAATATAGGTTAGTGCATATATATTAATTTCATAACTCTATATATATGCATAATTATTTTTAAATGAATTAAGTAATTGTATATATTGCATATAATTATCAGTGAATTTATTTGCAAATTTATACTAATTATTTTTGGTTATATTAAATATTTCATTTAACTTAATTAATATAAATAAATTATAGCCTGTTTTATCAAAATTATTTGTTTATTATTTTGCTTTTTTTTAAAATTATATGTTAAATTGTAAACTATTAGAACATTAAGCAAGTTTTAATCTTCTTTAGTGAATTTTAAAAAATTTAATAATTATTTTATATATTTTTACTTTACTTATTAAATACTATTTATTATTATGATTATATCTTCTTTTTTCACTATACTCCTTTTTTTTAATAAAAAGGAAAAATATCATTTTATTTAATTCTTAACTTTATTTATAAAATGTATAAAAATAATTTATTAATTATATAAGCAAAAAAATGATATTTTAAAGACATTTTTTTTGTATTTCGGGTATGGTACGAAATCCCGAAACCCAAATTCCCGACAGGCCCAAATCCTGAAACTCAAAATCCCGACAGGTCAAAATCCCGACAGGTTCAAAATCCCTAAATCCTGACAGATGATGTTACTGCCAATTTCGTAAATAAAATTAATGAAAAACTAACCTTAAATATAGTATTTAATAAAATTTAATTAAATTTAACATTAAATAAAATAGAACAATATATATCGTACCTGTCGGGATTTCATACCTGTCGGGATTTTGACCTGTCGGGATTTTGTACCTGTCGGGATTTTGGACGGCACCCTGTATTTCAAAGATAATTTTTATTAAAGAAAAAGAATTATTTGAATTTTTAAAGGTAACTTTATTTAATAAAATCTTATTTGAATTTCAGAGATATATTTTTGATAAATAACTAATAAAAGATATCTCTAAATTTCAAAATATCTTTTATTAGAAAAATATTAATTAAAAATATTTTTAAATTTCAAGAAAGATACTAATAAAAATACTTTTTAATTTTAAGATATTTTTTATTAGATAATAGTTTTCTCTAAACTTCAATTTATGAACATTTTTAGATTATTTTTAGGTAGATACATTCAATATAAATCTATTACAAGCGTGATGAATAAATAGTATGATAAAATTAATTTTATAGGCGAACTTAATTAACAAAATTTAATGGTTCAAAATTGGTTCTCATCATTTACTCAATATAATGTGAGAGAATGAAAGTTTTACAATTTATTTGATTTTTAAAAAAAAAAAACTACGAAAAATACAGATCTACGAGCCTTTCAAAATAGAAAACAATTGTCGTTTTCTCAATTCATTTAACCATTCAATTAAAGTGTAATGAATATTATCAAATTCAATGATGTGGTCCTTTTGCCCTGAAAGTTGCTCAATAAATTTAATTTGATGTGTTATATCTTTTAAACTAATTAACATATATACATTAATTATTAAAGTTAATATGATTACGATTAGAACAATGGTTTCAATATTTGGAACCCTTAATTCAATAACACTCAATATATTAGTAAGTTTTGATGTATTGATTACTGTTTGGTAAAAATTTGTAATGCTATTATTATTTGTAGTTGTTACTTCTTCGTTTAAGTGCAACGTTTTCTTGTTCTTTGTGGATTTTTGTTTTATCGTAGCGTAAAAATTGTCATTGTTTACTACTTCACATTTAGCTGCTTCATTAAATATTGAAGAAGTTGATGTTTCCGATGTTTCAAATTCTGAAAGATTTTGTGAAATATATTTGCGTACAGCAGTGTCTACTGCTTTATAATATGCTATTTGATCTTCCAATGATGCTTTCTCAATTGAGGCTAACAAAAGAGAAAGAATTAATTTAAAAGAAAAAAAACGAAGAAAAGAAGAGAATTAGCCATACCTAGGAAGAAAATAAATATATTTACCTTTAAGCCACGTAGGTTTTGAAAATTCAAAGGTGCAAGTTACAATTACCCTTGTTTTATTTGTAGCAGTCATCATTATACATGTTCTTGTTTTAATCGTAAATTCACTGCCCGAAGGTACATCTGGTGTTTTCGTTGATGTCATTATTGATACATATCTAAAAGAATAAAAATTTGGTTAAATTTATTTTCTTTTATCAAAAGAAAAAAGAAAAAAAGGAAGAAATTATAACACTACTTTTCAAAATCTCGATGTAAAACTTCGTCTTTTACGTAAAATTTTGTGGTTTTTGGACCTATTTACCATTGAAAAAGTTATATTTTTATAATTTTATTTAAAAGTTCATATGTAATTCATACTTACCGATATTAATTATAGCTTTATTTAATCGTTTTGTGTAACTGGCTTGTCTGACTAATTTGCCGTCATATTCAGTCCATTCACCAAAATTCGTATCTGAATATATATTTGTGGTAAGCAAAAGTGAATTAGAAGTTAACTTTGTAAATACACGTGTCAAAGGTATTTATTATACACACCATCAGTTTTTTCGAGATCTGTTAAAAATTCGGCAATGAATCCACTTGTATACAATAAATTATAAATTTTTTCAACACTTCCTTTAAATTTAGTATCTAATACTAAATTATCAAAATGTTGTTTATTTTTTAAGCAATCACAAATCGTTTCATGATGTATATCTTGTAAGGTTAATGGAGATTTAGTAACTATATCTTCTGATTTTGATCTTTTAAGATTTCGATTCAAATAAAATTGGTTCGGAGAAGATGGCGAAGAGTAATTTGTATGTTCATTATTTACGATTTTTTCTGTTGCAACTGTATTATTTAAGGTTGCTGCAAATTCTTCTAGATCCATATCACCTTTTTTGTAGGCGTTAATATTTGGCAACGATAATTTTGTTATTAATTTATTCTTTAATAAGCTTATTGCTAGTATTGTAAACGTAATAATAGAGTTTAGCCATCGAATCGATTCGACATTACAAAAACAAAAGGTAAAGTTGATATTCTCTTACAATTTTCATTTGTTTCATCAGAATTGAAATTTTGTTGTCCAACTTGCAAATATTTTTGATTACTATCAGAATTTGAATGCCTCCATAATTTCATGAATAATTCATACACCGTGTCACGTGAAAGGAATGATGCAAAACAATACTAAATGAAGAAAATCAGCGTGAATAATTATTTTGCTTGGAGGAAAATCAAGATGATTCTCTCGTTACCTTTGTTTTTTTAGTTGATATTAGAATTGCGTTTGGAATTACGAATGCGGTCATTTTCTTCTCAATCGCAGTTATATCCAAGAAAGGTAAAACCGTCTACACACATAAAAAAGTTACAGTTATGATCATTACCGCAAAAATATCGTATTCTATTTTCATACTTACATTGGTGACCCAACCAAAAATGTTGGCGTGAAAACAAATATAATTTAGAGAAACGTAAATTTTTCCCTGGGCCAAAATTTCTTTTTGTAAAGCACAACCATAATCATTAATCAAATATTCATTTAGTGGAATTTCTTTAAATAAATTATGATAGTCTCGATTTCGTTTTGGATTGACCCTAGCATAATCAATAAAACTAGATCCGTCATCCATTAAATTATTCATATCGGAAATTATACCTTTGTTAGTTTTATTTTTTAAAAAATGACTTCCTATTGTAGAGTTATGATTTTGAGATGATGGAATATCTGATGAATTGAGGCTATTTGAGTTTGAGTTTGATTCAGCGGAGAAAGATTCGGATATTAAGGAGGAATCAAATGATAAAAATTGATCGATCATTTCATCGGAAGGGTTTGATATTTTAGATAAATTGGATAAATTTGTCACTATTGAATTTTCCCTTTCCTTAGAAGTAACTTTAATAGCATCTTTATTTATTTTTTTTGATGAATTAGTTTTCAAAGAATTGTTAGAATTTGTTGACTGATTGGTAAATACATTTTTATAATGAACCTTTGAATATACTGAGGAGGGAGAACCAAGTTTTGTTATTAAACGAATATCTCCTCTTGTCGCTTCTCTATTTTCCACTAAATAAGAGTTGCTATCAGGTTCCATTATCATTTTATTCTCGTGGGATGTTGCGTTTTTGTTTTGTATTATTCTCCAAGAATATTAAAAGTGAAAAAGAAATGTTTTTGTTATTAGTTATTTATTTTGGGGTTGATGTAGCTTTCGGTTCAAATTTATAATACGATAGGTCCAAATAAAATTTGGTCCTTTTTATATTCAATATAAAATTAATATCAACTAGGATCATGTTCATTTTTAGTAAAAAGAATAAAATAAAATATGCGTATTGAATGGGTTGTTGCTTTTTGTTTCACATAAACGTAAATATTTGCTTTGATGCAATCAATTCCGATTAAATCGGATATTTGTTTTTAAATAAAGGAGTATAATTATGGTCCGTAACTCCGATGTTTCGGTGTATATACACTCTGCATATAAAAGATTAAAGAGTACAAATATATAATAATCAAGCACCACAGAAACTATCAAACAACGTGATGATCACGCTTAATTGTAATTCCTCACGTGGAAATGTCAAGAAATTACTAAATTCGATTTCATATAGATAATAATATAGTTTTCGTACTTTTTTAATTTCCGTTTTCTACCAAAAGTCTAATGGGGTACTATGTATTTAAAATAAAAAAATTTCCTACTTCGATTTCATTTCTCTATAAATAAATAAATAATTTAAATATCATGAAATATTACATTTTTGGTAATTAGTGTCGGTACTTAAAATTCAAAACGGAAAAATAACTATATCATGATATGTAATTAAAAAATTTAATATATATTTAATTTAATTTATCTTATTAAAAAAAATTATCCCGCCGGTTATTTGTAGAATTTTATTTCACTGTAAGTATTAATGAAATTATATTTAGTGTAATTTTTGTAATTTTTAGAGACACGTGATTCGGATCAACTGTATGTTATTTGAAAGATCGTTTATATCACGTGATTTCGGTAATTAATGCGATTATTGTTACTTTATTTCAAAAAATAAAGTGAATTGATTGGACAAAATGATGTAATACTACACAGATTGACATCTAAGCTTAAATTATTATCTGTACAGTTACATCACAAAGTTAAATTAAAACCATACTTGAAATTTATTTCAATTTTTTATTACTATACTTTGTTGGCTTGCCTTTGCTTCTAATACTGCATTAATTCTTTGTAGCATTGAAATTGCAAGCTCCTTAAAAATGTAACTATCCAAATCTTTTCATCCCTGCTTTAATGTAATTTTAAGCTTATTTATAATCCTTAAAAAGCACTCTCAATTTTGAATATTATCTTTTTATATCTCTTTATCAGATTTAAATCAGATGAATTTGCTGGCTAATTGATATTTGTAAGTTTATTAGTTTTAAACCATTCTTTGGTTATTTTTAAAGTATATATTAGTGTATTATTCTGTTGAAAATTGTTCTGTTGAAAAACTACAGCTAATTTATAAACTATATTTTTAAATAGAAGTAAATATGATTTTAGGATATTAATGTAAGTATTTAAATTGATTTTTTTATTTCCTTTTTTGTTTTTATCACAAAATAATTAATGGTCTTTTATTCCTTTTGTAACCATTATTAATTTTTAATCACCTTTCCTCTATATTCTACCAAATCCTTATTTGCTGAGATTGCTTTTTAATCTTAACACTTAATTATCTAGATAAATAATTTGTGTCTAAGCATAAGCATTTTTTTCTTATATTTTCATCCAATTAATATAAGTAATTATATCTGAAATAAAGGTTTTTTTATAGCGATATAAAATGAATCTTAACATTATACATAATTTCTTTTAATAGTTATTTATTTTACAGTTTAGACTCAACATATTGATAATTTTATGTAAAATGCTTATTATTTTTGTAAAACTTTATTAATAATTTTTTTTTCATTATTATTAAGAACAAATGAATATCTAATTATAATAAATTTTAATATTTTTTTATTTTCTAGTGTTTGATAATAAAATAATAAAAAATGATATAATACAAGTTGAGTTCTGATCTATTTTTTTTGCTATTTGAATAATATTTAGAGTTTTTATAGATTTGTTATAAAATCTCAAAGATTAAAATTCTAAAAGATTATAATTCTAAAATCATAATTCCATATGATAAGTATCAAAATCCCAAATAATCATAATCTCAATTGATTATAATTCTGAATAATATTTTTATTTAAATATTAAAAATATTAAGTATATTTTAAAAAGTTCTATCATGAATTTAACAAAGTTTATTAGAATTTTTAAATTTTTGCTTTTAAAATTTAGTAAAAAATCTTTATCTTAATTACTTTTAAAATATTTTTGATTAAATTAATAAAAATAAATAAAAATTGCTAAATCATTTAATGCATTATCTTATTGAAAGAAAGTTTAAAAATTATTAATAAAATTTAATAATATTATGTAATACAAATCAAATATCACAATTAGTAAACTATTATTATATTATAATTTTAAAATTATAATATTTGTGATTATGACTATTTAGAATTATGATTATTTAGGATTATAATCATTTAGAATAACAATTTTAGGATTATAATCATTTAGAATTGCAATTTTATGATTATAATACTTTAAAATTATAATTTTAGGATTATAGTCATTTAAAATTATAATTTTAGAATTATAATCTTTTAGAATATTGATTTTGGGATTTAAATAGTTTTTATTTTATATATACTACTATTTTATCTTATCTTATAAAGTCATTTTAATATATACAGGTATCAATTTTAATTTCAAAAAATTATGAAACAGTGTTTTAAAAAACAAGTAGATAAGAAAGTTTAAATCAAATACAAAAAAAAAGATGGAAATAAATATAGTATAATATTATATATAAAAATCAGGTATTATTTTATGATGTAATTGTACATTTAAAAATATAAGGATAAATATATTATATAATTTTAAGAAAGCAATAAAATGCATGTATTTCTTGATATAGAAAAAAATTGTAATAAGAATATTTACCTTTTTTATCTATTAAACTAGATAAAAGAAACTGCTAAAGTATTTAAAATATTCATAACAGTTTATTAAATAAATTGTAATAAAAAAAAATATAATAAATAAAAAATATAACAAAAATATAACATAATATTTCATTAAAAATCAAAAAAAAAATAAAAATTGAATTTTATTGAAAACTCAGAAATTAACTGATTCTTTTTTATATTTTTTAAAATATTTATGCGTATTAAATGCTATTTAATTTAAATATTCTATTATTTTTTAATTTTAATTATTATACCTAACCTATAATATAATAGTAATTATTTTCAGATAATTTTTATAAATTATTTATTTGTGATATATCAAAGATAATAATAATAATATATTATGAATTGTCATTTTTGAGTATAATATATGTAATGTGATGAACTTTTACATTAATTTTAAAAAATGTTGTGAAATCTGAATTTTAAATACATTATTTATTTAATATAATTATTATTAAGTAAAGTTGCAGTTCCTATACTCTTAAACAAAAAAAGTAATTAATTATACTATAAAGAATAAAAGAAGTATAACAACAAGACACTATAGTATTAATAATTGCATAGTTACTCAATAGATTAAGATAAGAAATAGGTTAAAAAAATTTAACTATTAAAAAAGCTTGTTTTAGAGTGAAAAGAATTTTATCTTAAAGAAAAAAAAACTTTATAATTGAATTATAAAGTAAAAAAAAATTGGGTTAGATATTTTTTATGTAATTATACAAGTAAAAATAATAAAGATTCAAAAATAATAAGGCTTATAATAATTTAGCAGATTTTAAATTATCTTTTTGCTAAATATTTACTTTTATAAAAAGATTTAAATTATAATAGCGATGTTATAGCAAAATTGCACAAAAGCTTTTTACACAAACTAACGAATTATTAAAAAATTTTCAGCAATTTATTTTCAACTTAAAACTAAAATTTTTTGAAATATCTAGATATTCTTGTCACTTCTGAACTATTACTATATCTTCAGTTGTTTTATAAAATATATTAGATTTTAATTATATATTATTTATTTTTTATTTTTTATTAAATTTAATGATACTGTTTAAAACCTATTTTAACGTGTAGCTTAAAAATTTAGAAACTATTTTAAAATCTTTAAAATGACTTTTTTTTTAAATCTAAAACTTAATAAAACTTAATTAAATTTAGGAAAACCTATTAGAAGTTTAGTAAAGATATTTATTATAAATAAATAGTTTTATTTTAAATATCTTGAAACTCAAATTTTCTAAAAATTTAAAAATAGATTAAGAGGTATTTTTAATTAAATTTAATACTTACAACTCTTTATTTTATATTATAATTGAATAATTCATGATAATTTACGCGAATATTATAACGTATATAAAAAATTACACATTTTGCAGAATTATGATCTTTTTTAACTCTTCTAGTTTCTTGCACAAAATTACTTAATTTAAAAATATGAGATTATATAAATTATTTAATTTTTTTTAATATAATAGTAATAGTCTTATCTATACTTAATAGAAAAATATAGTATTTATTAAAAAGATATTTTTATCATTAAGACTTATATAAAAAGCATTAATTGTAATCATAAGTTGAATTGCATTATTTTTCTATAATTTTAATTTCCTTTTTTCTTTACAATTTAAGAAGTAATAATACACATCTATTATTAATTTAAAACTTTATTTTTCATGAAGTTGTTCATAAACATCATTATATGCTCATATTTTTGAACAGTAAATAATATATTTTCTTTTATTAAATTTTTCTAATAGTATAACAAATTCTCCAATAGTTTTTTTTCTCTTTAGTATTTTTGGATATTGTAAGTTCTAGATATGAAAAAAAAAATCTTTTAATAAAAGTTACATTATACTATAAGTATCATAATTAAGCTATCTAAAAATAATATTGAAATTTTTTTCTAATTTATTCTATGATTCTTTGTAAGTAAAATTAAATATTAATAAAAGAATTTTAAATTAATAAATAAGATCTATATTAATTTACCTAAAATGTTTAGATTCTATAATGCAGTATACTTCATTTATTATAAATAATATAAGTGTAGATTTTGCAAAGTTTAAAAGTATTCTAGTAAATGACTTATTGCTAATAAAACTTTTTGCAGCTATATATAAGAATTTAATCAATCTGATTGCAATTTCATAAAAAAATCTTTTCAAAATATTGTGAAGATTTATTCTTTCTAGTATAAATACTAGCATATTGAATTCTAGTAGCAATTATTTCAATCTATAAAAGAGTTTAATTATTAATTTTTTTATTAATTAAAAATAATTGGCCTAACTTACTACTTAATCATCAATTAAGAATACTAATAATCTAATTATAACAGTTAAAACTTCACATAAAATAGAAATCTTATCTTTTCTGTATTTGTACACATTAAGATAAAAATATGTTTTCTGTTTTCTATTAATATATGCAGATATTGCTATTTTTTGCATATCTTAAAACTCTTGATATTTCAAATATTTTTATATGATATAGGCGAATTGACCACTAAATTTTATGAAGGTGATGTATATTATTTATTTGAAAACTCCTAATACAATTTATGTTTGAAACAAAAATCATAATATAAACTTAAAAAATATTTCAGAAAGTATTACAAATTAAACATTTCTGGATTTTTTCAAAATCAAATATATATTTAGTAAATATAAATTCAAATTTTTTAGCTTTAATTTTTCTTGAACACTACTTTTATAAAATACAAATCCTAAAAAAAATATAATTATTAATAATTATTTATTTAATATATTTAAATAAAGCTTGTATATATATACTTATCCTAATCAAATATTTTTAGATTAGTTCTTGATTTTGAATTTTTTGTTATACTCTTCATTTTATTTAGCAATATTATTAGAAATTCTCTAATTTTATCTTTTTTTTCCTTTGATATTTGGCTAATATTTTGCTTATTTATTTCAGAAAAATCTTGAAAATTATAAGCAGATCAGGCAATTTTTAATATATTTAATATATTGTAGAATAGCTAAAACATATTATATACTATAAGTTTTCCAATAATCAATTATTTTTATCATGAAATCATAATTTAACCTAATTAAAAGCTTTATTATATGATATTTTAATATGCATTATTAAACTTTGTTTTGTTAATATATAAAAGCATTCTTTAAGAAATTGGCAGAATTTTTTTTTGAATAGCTGTATATTTCTTGATGTGTAATTCTTTTAATTGAATATTGGGATTTTCTTTTTTCTAATAAGCTTCCTTTTAGTAAAGACTATGATTATCTGAAAGGTAAACAATAAAATCATCAATATATATATTTTTTTAGTTCAATATCTGATATAGTAATCTTATTTTATCAAGCTTTTGTCTACTTATTACATAAACATATGGTCATAATTGTATTTTCATAATTTTTTCACATATAATTTTTTACTATAAAAAAGATAATAATTTAAAATTCTTATATAAATTTTTATATTTAACTAATATTTATTTATATATATATATTATATTCTTAATTTGAATTTTATTTTATTATAATAAATTTTTTACTATAAAAAAAATAATAATTTAGAATTCTTTAAAATTGTTATGATTTTTATAATATTTATTTATATATGTTATGCGTCATCTATTATTTTGCGTTAGATGACAGATGACGCACATCATTTATTAATTGGCATCTGACGTGCGTAATCTGTTAATCAAAATATGAGGCATATTAGTTATCACCTGACTTATGTCAATTATCATCTGACGCAAATTTTTTTTTAAACTTTTTTTTTACGCAATTTTTAATTTATCGTGTAATAATAAATAGCATATATCAAATATACTTTATTTAACTTTATGATACATTTATATTGTAATACAAGTATAAAAAAATTATTTGTTTTGACATAAGCATCCACTATGACATCTACTTTCACAATTTTTTCCTGATTTTTTGCAATAACATTTCTTGCTATTACAGTTGCTTTTATAATTACAAATAATTTCTGTAACTGTACTAATGCTTTGGAAATATGCAGCTTCTCTAACATAAACTTTATTGAAAGGTATATTATTAAGTTCAGCAAAATCCTTTGTACTAAGAGGTTCAATTTCTCCGGATGAATAATATATATTAATAATACCATGTTTTGATCCTAAAATATATTGGTTATTCTCTGTTACTTCCATAATTTTACAAGGAAGTGTAGGACGATCAACACCAGCACGGTCTATCTTTGGAATTACAATTCTTACTAAATCTCCTATTGCATATTCATTTGGCCGTTTCCTTCCCTTATTCATTTGATTTGCCATTTTATTAGTATAAATTTGAAGATCT
>CAMKVN010002000.1:0-15403 GCA_946474995.1 Funneliformis geosporum
GGATTCGGATTTTTCGGATTCGGATCAAATCGGATTTTGCCCAAATCCGATCCGATCCGATCCGTGCGGAACACTATCGTTCATAGATAAAATTAGATTTAAATCGCTTACAGATAAATAATTCTGATACTTAAACAACATAGTCCTGATCCCTAGATTAGAATACAAATCCAAGTTAATTGTACTTTCAAAATACAAATGTGAAGATTTATTTAGACTTATGCGTATGATTCTAAAGAAAAAACTTAAACTTAAAAGAGATTTCCCAAATGCTGCCTTACATAATAAACTTGCTTACAGATTTAACAATCTCTCAGCTAACGCCTTGCAAGCTAAATCTCAACAATTTATTAACATTATTAATTCTTTCTCAAAAGCTTCGCTTTTGAGACAGACAGTTATGATTAGATTAAAGCAGATCTAACTACAATATTGGCTATTTGACAACCCTATTATATGTTAGCTGTCTTTTGCGCAATACACTACTTATGAAAATTTTTTATCAAATATGTTGATAGAATATTTTCACTCAGACTTTAGTTTTCACAATAGTATATATATGAATCATATCTTCAAAATTGAAGGAGGAGAGCTCCCACTTCAAAATATTATTCCTTGAAACCACAGAACTATTAAATTCTTAATTAAAACTCAGATCCTATTTTTGTCGCAAATTACAACCTCAGGTCATTTCTTATTCGATTTTTATGACAGTATTTTAAAAACTCATAACGCTAAACAAAGAGGTAGTTTTATGCTTGCTTGGTACAAAACATTAAAGACACTGCTCTAATTAATCCAGTCAATTCAATGCACTTTAAACCAGAGTTCTGTACTGATACAACTTATCTTGATGGATATTATTGCATAGAATTAATTGATTTCCTGAAAGACATAGGATGGGTTACAATGTGGACTCCTGAGGAAT
This sequence comes from Funneliformis geosporum, assembly GCA_946474995.1. Classification (NCBI taxonomy): domain Eukaryota; kingdom Fungi; phylum Glomeromycota; class Glomeromycetes; order Glomerales; family Glomeraceae; genus Funneliformis; species Funneliformis geosporum. Next base: position 929 of record CAMKVN010002000.1, read on the forward strand.
TTAATATTTACAATCTTCCTATTTCCAGTGTACCTATATTTGGAAAGTTCTATAAAATCAAAACTCTCACTTCTCTGTGCTTATTTCAACACTTTAATATTGCAAATAGCACTTTTAATTCACAGTCTCCATCCAAACGAACTTCAGTATTAGTTCCTTGTACAGGATGTACCTTCAATCAGAACAAACAATATTTCAAATCAAAATTAAAATCTCTACCATGCATTACTTTTGTAGATCCCATGCTCTCTTGTCCTATCACAATGTCATTATTGGCTAATAATGAGGATAGGTTTTATGTCCCAAAAAGATCAATCTGGCCTCTCATGGATCAAGCTATTGTACGTTTCAAAAGTCTCAACAATCCTAATGTTCCTTATGTGTATAATTATACTCTTAAATTAGACTTAGAAAATATTACTATCGAAAAACGTTTTAACGATTCTAACAGTATTAATACTTTGACTAGATTCAAAAATAGATTATTTTCTGAAACCAAATTAGAATTTTATACCAATGGTTCTCACCTTTTTGTTGATACTTCAGTTTCTTCTTACATTAGTTCTGCTTTTTGTTAGTTCATGATAATATTGATATTAGTTACGCTGCTGCTTTAACTCTGATTTAGACCAACTCCACCAACGCTGAAATTTTTGCTCTCTTATAAACACTGCTCATTTGTCCTTTTAACTCTCAAATCACTGTTAATACTAATAGTTTAAATTTTATTACTTATAATAGAATAATACATACAAAAAAAAAACTCTCTCCTGTTGATCCTAAAATGCCCAAAAAAACAGCGAGCAAAAACAAAAATAACGAGGACGTTCGTCTTCACCATTAACTACGCAAAAAGCAAAAAAACAAAATACAATGCAAACTGTGGAAGTTCCACCAACCCAACAGACTACTGAGACTCCAGAACTGGTAGTATCCATGGATGTCGACCCTTCGCCTTCGAAAAAAGGCAAGGAGAAAGAACTTTGGATGAGATCCCAGAAAATATCACCACCACTCTCGACGTAAACGCTAGTTTCGACGCGTCGGAGAACTTCTTGGATAAAAATACGTCCTCAGTACAAGCTTTTGAGCGCCAAAAACCTTCTTTCCATAGATATTTTCCCTTCGAAGAATTTTCAGGAATGTCGTCGCAGCAAAAAGTCTCTTCTGTTGTCGATATGCTATTTGACAAATATGATTCGTTCTCAGGTGCAATATTAGCCAAACATCCGAAGGACCAATCACAACGTATCCTAAAAATTTCCTTTCATAACCAAGAAGAACGAGATCATACGTGTTCAATTCCGTTACCCAATTTAGAAAACTGCACATTCTTACCTCTCGATGTTATACGAGCACAACCGTATGTTCCTGTAAGGTCGATCAAGGTGACTGAAATTCTCCTGGATTCTACAGAACACAGGATTAGAACGAAATTCGCCAAATTTGGAATGATCATCTATTTCACAATAGAAACAAAGAATATGGGTTGTGATCTAAGAAAATCAAGTTCTGAGAATTTTTTATCAAAATTAAACCAAAATGTAATAAGACATTAATTTTAGTCAAAAATTTCTCAGAACCTGATTTTCTTAGATCACAACCCATATGTGGCAACAGGCTACCATTACCTTCACTGAAGATGCTAATTTCATGGAACTAAAGAATTGTCACAGCCTTTTCGTACTTAATGACATGGTCAGAGTCCACATATGTGACCAATCTCGTGCAGAAATTCTAGCACGTTCAAAATTTTCAGCAAAACTTGCCAGCCTTCCTAGGTTCACGATAGGTAGATAACTCGAGAAAATTGGAAAGATGGTTGACGCCACTGCCTGGGTTATTCCCAAGGCCTGGTTCAACTACCAAAATTTACAGCATGCATTTTTCTACTTTGCCACTGCTGACAATTTTGAGGCTGCAATTTCAAACGATAATCTTACTATAGATGGCAAACACGTGACTTGGACCGAAGCAAAGGCCAAACTTTGTGCTATTTACTCATCACCTAATCACAAAGTGAATGATTGTCCATGAAGAAGGAAAAGTCCATCTGACCGAAATATGCAGAATCTTTATCAAAGATTCCAACCTGCGCAGTATTCCAATTACAAGGCTCCTTCCAAAAAAATAAGAGGTGCAGTCAACCCAGACATTACTTTTGCCCATGTTACTGAACCACTACCCATCACGAACAACAACCAACAAGCTACCCCACCGAGAAATAATAATAATAACAACATTCCCAACAAAGACAACGATCGCAACAAACCTCCTTCACCTTCTGAAATCAAACGAAATCCACAATTTGGTTCATGGTCCGACGATGTCCCACCGAATATGAATGAAGAAATCCTCTTTGATAATACTATTTGCCTTACACCTAATAGCACAGTATATAAAGGAACTAAAGCGGGTGGATTGATGCACGCCAACAATGATGATGACTTTAAGGCTTTCATCAAATCACAATTCAAGAATTTAGAGGAAACTTTGATTTCTGTCATAACTTACTTGGCCTTTACAGTCAAACGTATTGAGTCTATCAAATGACAACTTAATATTAAGGTCATTACTCCAATCGAGGCAGAGGTACACAATATGAATTCCGATGAGATGATTGATGACATTGAACCACATATCAATGTTTCTGTCTCTACCGTTGCCAAACAACAAAAAATCATTGATGGATTATACAGTCTAAATGAGATACACCAATCCAGACTTAAGTCATTTACGGCAACTATTAATATGCTTCACCTTAAGAAAACAAATTGAAGCCAAGTTAATGAAGCTTATTTTAGATGCACAAAAAAATCCTATCATATAGTCATAATGGGTGATTTTAACATAGATATCTATAATACTTCTATCAACATGACTAAACAATATAAAGAAAAACATCTTTTTATTGACAATTTTTCAATCTCAATTTTATTTTAACAAATACCCTAAATTATACCTCTAATTCCTCCTACCCTCACACTTATATCAACCCTGTATCCCATAACACTTCGCATTTAAATTACATTTTTACATCATCTGCTCTCACATACGATTTGACCACGTATAAAATCTTAGATAGTACTCATACCATTTATGAATCTGATCATTTGCCTATTCTGATCTCAATTTATAAAAAAAATTTATTTCATAATTCCTCCAATGCATACCGTAAACAACATAAAACTACAAGAAAATCATTTAACTACGACAAAACTGCGAATTTACATTAGAATCTTTTTTCAGACAAGATAGATCATTAGAGATTCTCCTATATATAGAGATTGTGACCCTACAGATATCAGTCATAGCTTGAATACATTAAACAAAGCTTGGGAATTTTTTGCATATGCTATTATTACTGCTGCAAACAAACATATACCCAAATCTACGACAACTATTAATCATAAACCCTTTATATCTACGATAATTCTAAAATGCATAGACAATCAAAAATCTTATATAAATTATTCTACAAATGCAAAACAAGACTAGATAACCCAAATAATCAATATTTACATGCAAATTTCTTATCTGATACAGATCTGCATTCCAAAGTTCTCAAAATTTCAACTGAACATTTGATTTCCTTGACACAATTGGACTCTTTATTTTATCAAAAAAATATTAAAGGCTACGTAGTGGAACTCAAACAATCTATTATCAAACCTTTCGAATGTAAACTTAAGATCTTCTCATGAAATGAAAACAACAAAAGAATCAAAGAATTCATACTTCAAAGAGCTACTAATTATACTGACGCTCTAGCAAAAATAATTGATTCATGTCTCAAAAGAACTAGAAAAATGATTGTTCTCGATCGAATACTCATAGACACGAATACAAATGATCCATATTTAGAATTGGACCCTAACAATATTAAATCTGCAACTATGAATCATTTTAAATACGTAGCAGGATCCTTTAATATTCACCTTGATGATTTAATTGCTTCTAGTCAATCTGATGCATGGAAATATTAGAAAGATGATTACAAACCTTTAGAATCTATTGATGATAACTTATACATTTTGGATCCTCCTACATATAACGAATGGTTACTGATCCTAAAACGTCTTCCAGACGGCAAAGCGTATGGTCCATCTAATATTTCTAACGAATTTCTGAAACATTTAGGTATGCGAGCTAACAAATTTCTTTTCAAAATCATCTGTGTCTGTTTCATATAAGGGTTAACATCAGCACAATGAAACATAGCTCACGTTTATCCAATTCTAAAGCTCAAACCTTAGAACTGTGATTTAAATAATATCAGACCTATCACTTTATTAGAAATAGTTAGAACGGCTTTCATGAAAATTCTCAACAATTGTATTCAACAATTCTACTACAGTCAGACGCCTTATCTGGATTAAATTTCGCCAGCCTTTCGCATCAATCGACAAATGAACCTCTGAACATTATTAACAATTTACTTGAATACCATCGGTTGAAAAAGAAAAGTAATGCAACATATGACCAAGGATTATACATACTTTTTCAAGATATGTCTAAAGTCTACAATAGGGTCAACATTTTTATGCTCCAGAACGCCATAACTATACTAAAGTTTTCTTTAAAATTAATTAATTTGATAGCAGGCTTATTTTTAAATAGGAAAAACCAAGTCTTCACGAGTTTTAGTAACACAGATTTCTATGACATCCAGGTAAGAATAAACCAGGGTGAAGTTATCTCCCTGATTCTTTGGGTTATTTATTATGAACCACTTTTTCAAAAGATAAAAGATGCTGAACTCAGTTTCAAAATGGAAACTACATGGAACCCTGATATCAATAAATCTTACTAACATTCTCTCTAGATCACCATTCCAGCAGTAGCTTATATAGATGACACTATATAGACCGCTAATAGTTACGACCAAATAAATAGTATTCTTAATATAGCTCAATTTTTCTACAATCTAAACTCAATGAAAGTGAACTTTGACAAATCATGCATTATAATAGATAATGATAGTAACGTACTTATTACATTTCGTAATAACTCAAATAACTTTATGTTTATATATCCTGTTATTCCTGACTACGAGTTAATGCGTTATCTTGGAGTTTAGATCTCAGCAAAATACAACAAAAAATTCATTAAAAACTAACTCTCAAGCAAAATATCATCATTCATAGATAAAATTAGATTTAAACTGCTTACAGATAAATAATTCTGATACTTAAACAACATAGTCCTGATCCCTAGATTAGAATACAGATCCAAGTTAATTGTACTTTCAAAATACGAATGTGAAGATTTATTTAGACTAATGCGTATGATTCTAAAGAAAAAACTTAAACTTAGAAGAGATTTCCCAAACGTTGTCTTACATAATAAACTTGCTTACAGATTTAACAACCTCTCAGCTAATGCCTTGCAAGCTAAATCTTAATAATTTATTAATATTATTAATTCTTCCTCAGAAGCTTCACTTTTGAGACAGATTAGATTAAAGCAGATCTAACTACAATATTGGCTATTTGACAACTCTATTATATGTTGGCCGTCTTTTGCGCAATACACTTGTCATGAAAATTTTTTATCAAATATGTTGACAGAATATTTTCACTCAGACTTTAGTTTTCACAATAGTATATATATGAATCATATCTTCAAAATTGAAGGAGGAGAGCTCCCACTTCAAAATATTATTCCTTGAAACCACAAAACTATTAAATTCTTAATTAAAACTCAAATCCTATTTTTGTCGCAAATTACAACCTCAAGTCATTTCTTATTCGATTTTTATGACAATATTTTAAAAACTCATAACGCTAAACAAAGAGGTGGTTTTATGTTTAACACTGCTCTAATTAATCCGGTCAATTAAATGCGCTTTAAACCAGAGTTCTGTACTGACACAACTTATTATGATGAATATGATTTCACAGAATTAATTGACTTCCTGAAAGACATAGGATGGGCTAAAATGTGGACCCCTGAGGAATTTAATATTTACAATCTTCCTATTTCCAGTGTACCTATATTTGGAAAGTTCTATAAAATCAAAACTCTCACACATCTGTGCTTATTTCAACACTTTAATATTGCAAATAGCACTTTTGATCCACAGTCTCCATCCAAACGAACTTCAGTATTAGTTCCTTATACAGGATATACCTTCAATCAGAACAAACAATATTTCAATATCAAATCAAAATTAAAATCTCTACCATGTGCTTCTTTTGTAGATCCTACACTCCCTTATTCTATCACAATGTCATTATTGGCTAATAATGAGGATAGGTTTTATGTCTCAAAAAGATCAATCTGGCCTCTCATGGATCAAGCTATTGTACGTTTCAAAAGTCTCAACAATCTTAATGTTCCTTATGTGTATAATGATATTCTTAAATTAGACTTAGAAAATATTACTATCGAAAAACTTTTTAACAATTTTAACAGTATTAATACTTTGACTAGATTCAAAAATAGATTATTTTCTGAAATCAAATTAGAATTTTATACCGATAGTTCTCACCTTTTTGTTAATACTTCAGTTTCTTCTTACATTAGTTCTGCTTTTTGTTAGTTCATGATAATATTGATATTAGTTACGCTGCTGCTTTAACTCTGATTTAGGCCAACTCCACCAATGCTGAAATTTTTGCTCTCTTACTAACACTGCTCATTTGTCCTTTTAACTCTCAAATCACTGTTAATATTGATAGTTTAAATCTTATTACTTATAATAGATTAATATATACAAACACTTCTAGATATCCTTCTATCCTTCTTAAAACTCCTTTTTATCTTTTTTGGTGCTTCATACTTAGAATTTTAGAACAAAACCAGATCGCTCTTATTTTGGTTAAAGTCAAATCTCACTCAGGAAATCCTTATAACAAAAATGTGGATAGATTAGCAAAATCTGCTCTGATGCAACCTCTTTTAACACTTTCACTCAATCACATTCCTTACATTCCATTCGTTTCTACTTTATGTCATTTACCTGTTAACAAGAAAATCAGATCCTTCTTCAAAGACTACATCAACACAAACACTATCATGGATTTTCTTGATTTAAAGAGGAACTTTAAATATTCGGAACTGTCTATTAATTGGCTTTACACCTTTTAACTTATCAATTTTGAACACTTGAACCAAACAACATTCAAAGAATCATACTGCTATAAGCGAAAATATCAACTCCTTTTGGAGATTCTTCCCTTAATTGAAAGTCTAAAAATTTCAAGATCTGATTTATATGACGATAACTGGACCTGCTATAAATGTCTTACCAAAAAGAAACATTCGACCACATATGGCTTTGTTCAAGGAATCACTATTTACTTAATCAAATAGTACTCAGTACCTTTGTTAAACTTAAAGAACAACTTTTCATTTACACATCTAAAACTGTATGGTCTAATGAATTGAATGCTTTAATGAATCTAACTTTTGATTACTGGATTCTGACTATAACCTCTTCTAAAAAGTTTAACATAGTAGACATAATCAAAGGAATCGTTCCTAGCCATTTTTTCCTCTGCATCAACAATTTTACAAACTGCAACAAAAAATAATGACTATCCTATCTGTTTTTTCAAATATATACAAACTCAGACAATTACGTTAATTTGGATTCCTAGATGTGATTTAACTATTGCTACAGAACTGCAACTTGGAATAATTAAAAAGAAAAAACTTTACACCAAAGCTCCTAAAAATAATAATAATAATAACCCCCATATCATCATCTTTTCTTCCCAACTCCTCTAACACATCCTCTCCAATTTCTAAATTTACTAACTTATTTTATGATTCTTACATTCATGGTCGATCTTGGCCTCTTTTTAAAGCAGTGAAAACTAGTTGTCTGTTTTCTTTCTGTTAGTTATGTAGTGACTTGACTTTTCATAGTAGTTGTTTAGAAATATGATAGGATAACCAGTTGGTTTAGTCGGAGTTAGTTAAACCCTTCGAAGAGGGCTAAGCAGTGTTTACTTTATTTTTTTACTTTTGTACCCGTCTTGGGATTTTTTTTTTAATTGAATTTTGAATTTTAAATAAATAAATGCTTCACTGCGTCTTTAAAAAAAAAAAAAGTAGTAAAATTGATTTGTTCTTACGTCTCACTTGGCAGAGGCCTTTATTTCCATATATGATCATAAGATTGTATATAAATTAAGAAAGTGATTGACCAGAACTTAGTAGATTAGATCAATGGTAATAATAAACTGTATTGCATACTTGTAGCACCGTCTAATTGAGCTATCACTAGGGTTAGAGGTCAGGTTCGATTCCTGAGTTATTTGACATTATGAGTATCAAAATCACCTAGTTGATGTGATCTATATGCACAACTGGAGATCACCATTTGGGCAAATCTTGTGGTACTATCCCATGAACCCTGCGACTCTCTATATAGTAGTGATAAAGCCAAACTAATTAATTGGATCTTGGTTATAGTTCACTAGACCGTTGGTAAATTTAGTGATGACGTTCACTATGACTGAGATGATCCCTCTATCCAAATTTGACAGTACCTTTGATGCTAAGTATCTAATACAGATCCAACATGCAGTTTGAGTTGCCTAGTTAGAATATTATACTTAGATGAGAACATCAAGGGGAATGCATATGACATAGTGGATAACTTGAAAAATAGGAAATATCTGAGATTGATTAGGTCTCGTACTTTACCATTACTAGTGTCTAGTGTCAACTTGTTGACTAGGTTTAAGTGTAATGAGATCCTCAGTTAGTGTCGTAGCACCTTAAAAAAAAAGTAATAAAATTGATTTGTATAATAGAAACCATTGATGTCATAGTTTATTTAATTCATTTAATTCATTTTATCTGTTTATTTTATTTATTTTATTATATTTATTTTATCTGTTTTATTCATTATCTTGTTTTTCTTTATTTTCTTTATTTAAATTATTATAACATTATATAGAATAGTTTTTATATAAATAGGAGTAACTTAGGATTAAGTATCAATAGATCATTTTAGTTTTATCTTATATTAGTTTTAGTAGTTTAAATCCTTTAATAAATAAACTGTTTAGTACAGACGCGCTGACAGAGACAGTACTATAATTTTGTTTGTTAATCATTTATTCTACACATATTATCATATTTCTTCACACTTATAAAATAATAATTAAGTTCTTTATCTTCTTTACGAAGGAAACCTTCTGCACATGTAATTATAACGCTTATTTAAGTTGAGCATTTTAAAGAACTGGCATAATACTATCTATTGTATAAAAACTATGTAATGATTTCCTCATCTTCTTTATATAATGTTGTTGTAATGATTAAGTAATGACTACCTAATCGCTATGCAATAATTCTTTTAACTATAATATATATATATTTGAAAAGATGTAGAGAATATAATTATATTGTTCTTAAATTATTACTATATCTTTATACTTAGCCTTTGACTAGTTTCTCTTTGAAGTTCCTATTTGGAGTATCTAGTTTAGAAGGTTATGCGTGTCTATATAGGATAATGATCTATTACTTCATTTCTTTATTAACTGATCTAGTTAATTCTGCAGATCAATTTGGAAGATCATTGGATCATTGATTTTGTAGATTAATTCACATGATGATCATTTGTGGATCACTTTTACTGTGCCATATTTCTAATTCTTGCAGATCATTTAGGTTACAATATAAAAATGCCGCCCCAAAAGTCAGACGTAGTATTTATTAATAAAAAATTAATTTTTATTAATTTTTTATATAAAAATGCCACACTAAAAGTCAGACATAGTATTTATTATTAAATAAATTAATGTTTAATAATAAAATTCCACCCCAAAAGTCAAATGCAGCATTTATTAATAAAAAAATTAATTTTTATTAATTTTTATATTAAAATGCTACCCCAAAAGTCAGACGTAGTATTTATTATTAAAAAAATTAAATTTTAATAATAAAATGTCACCCCAAAAGTCAGACGTAGCATTTATTAATAAAAAAATTAATTTTTATTAATTTTTTATATAAAAATGCTGATCTGAATGTCAAAGGCGGATTTTTGTTAAAAAAAATAACAAAATTGTTGTTTTTAACATTAAAACATTGTTCTGAACGTTAGAGGTGAGATTTTTGTTAAAAAACAACAAAATTGTTGTTTTTTAATAATAAAATGCCGATTTGAACGTTGAAGGCAGATTTTTGTTAAAAAAACAATAAAATTGTTGTTTTTTTAACATTAAAACACTGTTCTGAATGGTGAAGGCAGATTTTTGTTAAAAAATTTTTTGATCCGTTAGATACGGATACGAATTTAGATTTATCAGATTCAGATACAGATTCAGATTTAAATTTGTTAGATTCAAATCGAATCAAATTCAGATTTTTTAGATTTTGATCAAATCGGATCTGATTCGATCTGTGCAGAACACTATCATTATATAATAACGTAAAAAAATCACAATGTGTATAAAAATATAACAAAATAATAATAATAATAATTATTGAATAATTAGTATCCTGATGTAGATATTTACATTAATGTTTTGAATGTAAAAAAATAAAATTTTTTTCTTTTTTTTTTAGTTATTCTACCTTATAATTAATAATAAATAATTAAAAATAAATTAAAAGATATAATATTTAATAAACTTATTATATCATCATTCTATAAGTTACTGATAATTGATACTATAAGGTTGATTTCTAATATTATTAATATATAAAAAAGTTTGCTATCTTTTTTTAATAATTATTACTGGTATTATCATCATTATTCATTTTATTTACATTTCCTTCATCACTTTATTTTACTATTTTATAATTGTTTCTTCTCCTTTTTTTCTATCTTTATATTATATCTTAAAATTTTTTTAAGTATAAACTTTCATAAGATTTATATAACCTTCACAATTCTTCATAATTTTGAAATGTAAATATTAATACTGTTTTAGAAATAATTACTTGAAAATATATAAAAAATTATGATTTTTTTAAATTACATCATTATGCAGTAACGTATAAAAGCACAATATATATAAAAATATAATGAAATAATAATAATTATTATTATTGAATAATTAGTATATAAATATTTACATTAATGTTTTGAATCTAAAAAAATAAATTTTTTCTTTTTTTTTACTTATTCTACCTTATAATTAATAATAAATAATCAAGAAATAAAATGAAAGATATAATATTTAATAAACTTATTATATTATCATTCCATAAGTCACTGATAATTGATACTATAAGGTTGATTTCTAATATTAATAATATATAAAAAAAGTTTGCTAACTTTTTTTTAATAACCATCATTAGTGTTATCATCATTATCCATTTCATCTACATTTCCTTTATCACTTTTTTCTACCATTTTATTATTGTTTCTTCTCCTTTTCCTCTATCTTTATATTATATCTTAAAATTCTTTTAAGTATAAACTTTCACAAGATTTATATAACTTTCACAATTCTTCATAATTTTAAAATATAAATATTAATACTATTTTAGAAATAATTACTTGAAAATATATGAAAAAAATATGATTTTTTTAAATTACATCATTATGCAATAACGTAAAAAATCACAATATGTATAAAAATATAACGAAATAATAATAATAATAATTATCGAATAATTAGTATCCTGATGTAGAACATTAATGTTTTGAATGTAAAAAAATAAATTTTTTTTCTTTTTTTTTTAGTTATTCTATCAAAAAATAAAATGAAAGATATAATATTTAATAAACTTATTATATTATCATTCTATAAGTCACTGAATATTAACACTATAAGGTTGATTTCTAATATTAATAACCATCACTAGCGTTATTATCATTATCCATCTCATCTACATTTCCTTCATCACTTTTTTCTACCATTTTATTATTGTTTCTTCTCCTTCTCCTTCTATTTTTACATTACACCATGAAATTTTTTTAAGTATAAACCTTTACAAGATTTATATAATCTTCACAACCCTTCACAACCCTTCATAATTTTGAACTGTAAATATTACACAAAGTTACATTTTAGTGTAAACCTTTGCAAAATTATGTTTTGTAAACCTTCGTTGGGCCTGTAAATCTTCACAAACTCTTGTAAACCTTTGCAATATTACAGTGAAAGACTGTAATATTTACATTTTTTAGTGTAAATTTTATGGAGGTTTACTTTTAAAAAATTTTCCTGATCTATTATCATTATCAACTTGTAAAAATTTCTGGTTTACAGCTTTATTCTAAATAATATAATAATAATAAATAATTTAACTTGCATTAAATTTTATGCAAATTTATGAAACTTACCATATTTTTTATTTCATAAATTTTTCGAAAATTGTTTAGCAGGATCTAAAAATATTTCGCACATGCTAATTGCATATGATTTTAATATCGGGAATTTTTTGATTTATAAAGATAACTGATTCTCCTCTTTTAACTTTTTTAAAGAGATCAGTATATCATTTGCCAATGGCCGGGTGGTTCTTCCATTGTTGAATTTTTGAAGGTGGTGCATTGGTGTCCGTACCCACCGCTCATTTCTAAATGTCCAATCTCGACGGAAGATTTCTTTAATCGTGTAAGGAAGACCGTCTGCTTTCTGTTCAAACGAGGTGATACACTTGCGCTTTTCACGGCATGATTTGACCGAAGACAAGACTCTCTATCCTCTAATGATGCTAAATTTTATGCCTTAGTCGAAAATAAAATTTCAATGATACTTACAATATTGATAAATTTTTGATAAAAAAAATTCGTGAAAGGATCCCGAAGAGGAGGCATCGCATAAATTATCTTGAGCTCTTCCACGAATAGCTTTTTGTTACTTCCTTTGATAATTCCATTCATAATATTCGCGAACCTAATTTCTTCAATGTTTTGTCTCAAGGATTCAAGGATTTCTATTGCAAAAAGTGTAATTTAGAATTCTTTAAGAGTAAACTAATGAATGCACATAGAAGTAGACATACTAATCTTAACAGCTTAGATATAGTTCTGGACGATGAGAAATAATTGCATGTCTTGTATATTCTTGAATCTCCGAATAATCCTCACTATTACACCATTTCGTTTCGCAACTTTAAAACCACAACGAACAATTCGGGTCTAAAATTAAATAATTAATATTAGTGCAGTTATATTACGAATTAATAAACCGCAAATCTACCTGAGAGGATGCCCCTTTTTATTTGCAAATTTAGTTAAAAGGTCAGATACAACCGCACCAGATCTTAATTTCCATCTTTTCCAAATGCTTCATTAATGGGACGCTCAGAAGCTGGTACTGGATCCTCATCGGTTTCTAGAAGAGCTAGCTCAGGATCAATAATTGTTCCCTCTTCATAATTACCGAGCCCACGATCAAAAGTCGCGCTCTAGGAAATAATCTAATTAGTAAAGATTCAAAGGAAGGGTAAATTTTTCTTTAAATCATACAATTGTAACGTAAACTCGAAAGATTTTTCATCGCAGGATGAATCACTATCGAATTCTTGCAACCCTCGCTGAGGAGACTCTGTTCTGATCTATGCGTTCAAAAGGTTAGCAGACGTTTTTCTGCTAGTTAAATTTTAAGTTATATACTGACCTTAGTGAAGTTCTAGGAAATTCTCTCTCATTTTTTCGCTTGCATCGTTCGAAAAATGTATCTTGTTGAAAGTCAACAATTGGGAATTATATGTCTCAAAATGCTGAATACCAACCGATATGGTGGCAATTGCCATATTTTCTAGTCTACGCTTGATTGTGGAATTTTAATAAGACAATATGTTATTCAAAAAAATTATTTAGCCATGCTTACCATGTTCACTCTGTTGTTAAACTTCCGATTTCGCTAATTTCTTCATATGTTCATTCCATAAATCAATGTTTGTTTGAAGTTTATCGTCTTTCTAGTTTTAAAAATGAAAAATTAATTGATATATTATAATTTTCACAAAGTATTTTATAGTGAAATATCACAAAGCACACACGCCATCGGCACATTCCCGAGTCACTCAGCCAACGGGCGCAGGGAAGTGGTTTCATTTGAACATGCACGACATCAAAATTTCACTTCAGGCAAGCGAACCGGTTTCCTTCAGTAAAGTCACTCGGCCACCGGGCGCAAGGAGTGTGGTCTGTGCAAATATGCTAGAAGAGTAGAAACTTACTTTAAGACGTCGCTTCAAACTACTTGCGCAATGTCTTTATCCGGTAGTATTGCAATAAGAATCTTTAGCTCAGCTCTGAGCGAATTATGAGATTCACGTTTATCTGCTTCAGATACTCCCCACTCCCCAGGAGACTTGCTCCAATATTCTTAGGGGAAGTATCAAAAGCGAGGTTAAATAAGTTTATTAAAACATTAAGAAAAAAATATTTACCTCGATAGTCTGTCTAGTTGACCATTTATTTACAAATAAAAGTGTCGCAATTACGTAAATGACATTTGCATTAGGGTCAGGATGGGTTGGCGTGATGGTACAAAATTCGCGCGTGATTTTATCGCAAAAATCGCGATTATAATTCCGGCTGAA
>CAMKVN010002001.1:0-15402 GCA_946474995.1 Funneliformis geosporum
GAAGATTTATTTCCAAATAATTAAGTGATGAAATACTTTTACCATTTTAAAATTAACTTTCATGCTTTTTGATATTGACCATTTTGTTACATCAAAGTTGCTCGGGATTGATAACCTGTTTTTATTTTATTTTATTAATCTAATTATTAGAGCAACTGTGTTGCATGATTTCCTTATTTTGTCTGGAAATTTTGAGGTGTCAGCAAGTTTAGAATATCGACCACACCTGGCAATTGATTTAAATCAAAGCGTTAATAATAAATTTGTATGCTTAGATTATCATTAATGTTCCATTTCCCGACATTAATGTCGAAATTCAATTTGGTAAGATATGCCATAACAATGTTTCCTTAATTAATAGGTATTATATATGAATCGTTGATTTTTTATAACGGCAAAAATGTTTTTTTTTTTTTTTTTTTTTTTAAAAAAAATTATATTTATGATTGGAAATGCATTCAAATGGCATCATTGCAGGTATCACAAATTCAAATGAAGACAATTATTTATTAATATTTTTCCAAAGTCCATTCACTCCACATATCATCATACATCTTACACTTTTAAGATTGTTATTGACGTTGATCCTGTTCCAAATGAACAAATATTGAATTGATAATACCTGAATGCCCCAATTGAAGACTTTCAACAATGATCAGTCTGATAGGTAAAGTTAATTAGTTTAAAAGATGTTATTAAAGAATAAACTTATCATATTTTATACGAATTTTGTAGGTACACGAAAATAAGCGTTTGCAGCAATTCGTCATCTTTATTGTAAATATAGTAAATGAAATTTGTTTACATAAATTAGACCTATGTGAGATAGAAATTACCAATCTTGTTCGGATCTGGTTTATCTGTTGATTAAATGGTTACGAAACAATATATGACGAGAATCATATTAATCATATTGCGAATTTGTGAATTTTGCTTCTGGGTAACTTCAAGTAATTTTTGTAAATATTTATTTAATGATTTATTTTACTACTTGTTATTTCCTTTTTTAAATTTAGGACTTAATGGGGAGTCTCAAAAAGTTTGGGACATAGAAAATGTACATTACTGCTTGACAGAGTTCCATCCCGTCGAGTATATTGCATAAAAGATCAATAACTCCACAAAAAAAAAGAATGGATGATTTGTCCGTTTTAGTTAATAACACACTACAAAAGTAAAGTCAAACATCAACTATTTACTGGAAAATTTGGTAAATATAGTGGTGGCTTTATTATTGATGCTATGAAGATTGATGAAGAGAAATATACTGTCAAGAGCACAGAATCAGATAAATCGATTTAAACAACTTGAGACCTATTTACAATTCAATTCCAATGAAATTTAAATTTTGGCTACAATGGATTAAATCAGATGATATAATCAAACGAAAAACTGCTAATTTAACAGATTAAAGAATTGTCTATCAGTAATGAAACTCAAATCGAAACAATTAGCTCAAAGCTTGCGGTGATTACATTTTCAGGTGAATTCAATGTATCGAATAAAGTCAGTTCAATTTTTCAATTAATAACATTTACTATGTCTAAATTACTGGTATATATCTGTTCTCGGCTTTTCTTTTATTTAGAGCACTACTAATTCAAATTACGAGTAAAATTTTAATGATCTCATGTTGCGTTTGTTCTATATATTGTGATATCATTGTACGCGCGAAAATATCGCAATTTGCTGAATTATTTTATTTCAAAATATTTATTTCTAGAGATCATTAAAGTATTAGTGGATCAAAAAATACAAGTCACACAATATAAAAAAGCCAAAGTCAATAACACAAAATCTACTTTTTTAAATTTGTCTTACATCACCACAAAATGTCAAAAAAACCTATTTTTAAAAATGGCCTGGTTTTTTTTAAAAAGAAAACTTGTAGATGAAATGTCACTATAGTCTACCACCATATTTAACTCAAAAACTTAAAACACGACTTTTTGCTATATATATCAAAAAAATTATTAAAACCTTACAATTTATGAAAATAATGTGAGAAAGCAAAAGAATTGGTCTATTATACATTATTTGAGAAGGTTTTATTTTTTATTAGAAATACAAGTATTGAAGAGCGCATTCCTAACCGTATTACAGGTGTATTGGTGCAAAAACTTATATTCAATTTGAATATAACTGCCTTCTAAACAAAAAAAATATTTAGAAAGATGCACCCAATGAATTTGCACCTTATTCATAATCCATGATTGGAAAAGATTGATTACCTTTGTATCACTGATCTATCTGATCTATGTTTTCAATGTTTCAATGGACGTAATCTACTAGATGAAAAGAAATCCGTGCGGGATATTAACAAATAAATAAATACTGCATATAAAAAAATACATACAAACTTTAGGTGGTTATAATCTCTCTAAAAAAAAGACCTAAAAGAGCGAAGTTTTAAAATTTTAATTCAATAAAAATTAAAAAAATTTAATAATATAAAATGCTAATTTTTTTAGTTCACAAACGGTAAAGAAAATTTTTATTATACCTGCCGAATTTTTTTTTTCTAGGGATTCGACAGTAAGTAGGTTTGTAAGTGACTTTGCATTTTAATTTTTTCTTGACAAAGACTTCAAGCCATTTTTAATATAAAATATTATAATAAATTATTCAATTATAAAATATAAATTTTACCCAGGCACTAATTAAGATCACCGATTTTACGACTTTGTATTTTTCGTGTTTTGTCATTCGCAAAACAAAATTAAAAAAAGATGATCAACGATCATCAGTGACCCCTAAAAAAATAAAGATGGTGACTCGGAGAATGATTCATCATAAATAAATGGATTTCAAGTTTACCCACGAAAGTTAGATTAAGATAATCAAACCACTTGCACTTTTATAGTAAGATCGGATTTAGAAAAAATCTTGGACTTTTATATTCCCACATAACTTTTTTCTTCGTCTTTCTAAATTTTAAATTTTCTCTCTTACTATAAGACCTCATTTTTCTTACTTTTTGGACTTTCAACTCTTTCAATTATCTAATTTCGTACTGCAAGTGCTAACCGTTTGTGAATAAATATATATAGCATCTCTAACGATGACGGTTATTAAGTAAGTTTTTCATTTACCGTAATTTTATTGTTGAATGTTTATATCAAACGCATATAATAAGTCTATAAGAGTACTTGTTTCAATATCATCTGGACTTGCGTATATTTCTCTGTGTCTATTTCTCACTTTTAAAAGTGAAAGTACTATTAGCTAACCAAATTTATTATTATTATTATTATTTAAATATAAAATAGGTTATCACCTCAAAGAATTATTTACCTATGTCATAAGAATATGGTTTTTGGATGCCTTATAAATCTACATCAATTACGAGCCTGCGGTAGATTAAAAGCCTTAATACATTTTATTTTGAAGAAATCTTTCAACAATCTAAAAGTATAGACGAGACGAGGAATAAAAAAGAATATAGAAAGTACCTAAACTGGGTGCTAAAAATAACCCCTCAAAAATTTCAGTGTGCACGATGGGAAGAGTGATGTTTACAGCATCTGTACACTTTTATGGGGGGTATAAAATGGTCGCGCTCCTGTTTATATAGGAGGCGGAAAATGCGACATCACAGAAATCAATTTAAATTTTATGTCGGTGTTTGTATATATGTCATCAGTCTAGTTGAGAAGGATTTAAAATCCCGTTAAAAGTCGAGAAAAAATTTATCACTTATATTTCAATCAAAATACACGAAAAGATGTGAATTTTAATTTATTGTAATAATAATATACTTCATAATTTCTATTTCTTTCTTAAGAACATTTGATTTTCTTTAACATTTAAAATTAATTTAAAAATGATAATTTAATTATTAACTAGTTTAATTACTAAAAATAAGCGTGTAAAAATAAATAAATAACGCGTCACGTAATTTAGGGAGTGTTTAAAAAAAGGAAACTCCTCCGAATATTAAATAATCGTCATTAGCCCTTCTTGCAGGCTGACACGAACTATTACCCAACAGTATCCGGATACTCTTCTTGCACATCTGTATCCGGATATTCTTCTTGTCCATCAGTATCGAATATTCTTCTTGTCCATCAGTATCGAATATTCTTCTTGTCCATCAGTAACCGAATATTCTTCTTCTTGTCCATCAGTATCCGGGTAGACTCCAATTTCTTTACGGAGAATATTACTCCTCTTGCCGGATACTCTTATTCTCTCCCAGCAGTTGGTCGGATAAGGATAATCCTTTTGCCTCATTCGCAAATGACCAAAGTCAATGTTACATATAATTATAACATTTCTAGTTTCTACATTTTTACTTTTGAATTTCTGTGAAGGTTTATTATCGTGCTTGTATGTCATTTTATTTGAATAAAGCGCAAATTTTTGTGAATTAAAAGGGTTTAGGTTTACTTTTATGATTTTTATGATGAAATTTTATCTTTTTGTTATAAACCGATTTTTGAAAGGGTTTTTCAGAGGTTCTTTTATAATGAAAAAGTTTTTATTATTTGTCATAAATTAAATGTAACATTGACTTGTTTCTGACACAAAGAATCCTTTACCAACTCTTTTATGATTAAAAAAAACAGGTTTGTCAGGTTACACTTTATAGAGCACAAATAAAAGGGTTGAATTTAATTAACTTTTTTAGAAAACAAAAAAAATAAAATAAAAAATAAAATCCGTAAAGTTTTGCCAAAAGAAGATATTCATTTAAAAAAAAATGAGGGTTTGTTTACAACAGATAAACAAATTGTTGAATGATGTTATGTTTATCATTTCCCTATTAGAAAAGTTCTGGTCCGTAAATAATGTTTAGAATATAACATTTATTGTCGAATAAAAAAAAAAAATCAATCTAGACTGGAATTTTTAATTTAATTACTTTTGGGGTATTGTTGATTAGTAATTAAATGAGTATATCAGTGGGACGGTAGAAACCCGATTGATTCCAATTTTTTTTTTTTTTTGTTGGTATTTATTTCTCCTGCTAAAATGTGAAAATGTGCTAAGCCCTTCCAAATCTCAAAAGGGACTATGTTATCATATGATGTTTTAGTAAGATATTTGCTAAGCAGACATCATGGATGATCGGAATATCTAAAATTGTAATAAAATGATCTTTTTACAAAAAAATAATTCAGATGGGAGGCGGAAAATCCAAATTTTGGTCACTTGGCTGATCTCGGTTTTATGCATCAAAATTAGCTTAATAATTAAAAATTAGCACTAACCGTATTCCATATATTGTATAATTTTAATCTTATTTATTAATTTAGAGACAATATTAATTTTAAATTTTATCAATATAAGACATTATAAAACAATTTAATCTACAAATAATTCAATTAACAAATTTTATTTTAAGTTATAATAATTTAAATATAAATACATTAAAAACTAAATTTATTTAAATAAATTAATTATAATTATAAACAAATTATTTTTGTTAATCTAGACTTATAAAATATTTTTAATTTAATAGATATTAAACTAATAACATCAAATTTAATAATAAATTATCGATTAATATTTTATTTTCAATTAATAATAAATATACTTGTTAATAAATAATACTAATATTACAGATACTTTTGTTTTAATAAACTAAATTAAGAAAATTAACATTACATTATTTTTAGATAATCTAGTTAAAATTTTCTTAAATTAAACATATTATAAAAAAAATTTAATAGTTGCTTAATTTTTTTTTAATAAATAAAAAAATTATATTTTTATATTTATATTATATGTATATATCAATTTTAAAATATGAAAATATAAATATTTTCAAATTTGTATATATTTTTATCTATTTAATCATATTATTCAATATAAAATAAAATTATTTTAAATATAAATAAATTAATAGTTTATAATTAATTAAAAACTCATAAAATTATTGTTTATATTCTAAATATTCTGAAAATACAATTGTAAAATATACTAATTTTAATAATGATAATATATTAAATATTAAAAGATCAAACAACTTTTATAAATAAAAATAATAAGTATTAAGAAACAAACAATAGTAAAACAGATAATCTAAATTTTAGTTAAATTTATTTTATTTATCACTTTTAACTATATAAATAAATTTAATATATAATTAAAATTAGATTTCTTATCTTTTTTACTAATTACCTTATATATATTAATGCAAAATATATATATAACTAGGGAACGTGATCTGTTTAAAGTCTGAAGCATGATATGGTATATAAATTATAATATTATATTTCACATGATTAATTATTTTGTAACACAAAAGACATAATATGTGATAATGTAAACAAAATATCATTTGTTATCAGGCTTGCCAAATTTGGACGGACAGAATGACCTTGCATTTGAATGTCATAGTAGTAAAGTGTCCTCCGCTATGCTTTAGACAAAAAATAGGCATTTTTTATAAAATTTTTAGAATTTAAAAATTGAAAATTTCACAAAATATTATTTAAAATAAAAATAATGATAATATAATCAATAACAAATAAGTATTATCTTTTTATAATTATATATAATATTATTAAAAATTAGCATTATTTAGGTAAAAGTCTTGATTTTATGTTTAATTGTAATTTATTATAATAAATATAATAAATATTATAGATATTATCATTAATAAAAATTTAGCATTAAAAAATTGATCTGCAAAAGGAATTTTACAAGAATTAATTAAATTTAATTTTATTTTAATTATAAAATTAAAGGATCTACATAATTCCTAATTTAAATAATTTTTATAATATTTTTAATATTTCCAATTCCAATAAATCTGATATATCTGATTTTTAATATATTTAAAATTTTTTTTATACTTTTTATATTTATTATCTTTGGTATATTTATTATTTTTTTTATATTTTATATATCTGTTTTATTATAAATAAAATAGTTTTTTAATAATATAAAAATTAAGGTTATAGTTAAAGTTGCTTGATGAAATCCAGAGTTTAGACAGATATCTAAATGGTAAAGTAAAACTTAATTAAATTATATTAAAATCTTATTAAAAATTTGCAAAATTTAGAAAAAGGTAAAACTATATTAAAGCTTATAAAAATGGTGAAATTATATCAAAAACTTAGTAAAAATTTAGTGAATTAAAGATTTAGACGTTTAGCCAAATCCAAAATAAGTTTAGACAAGCAACCTTAGTTATAATAAATCTAAAAATATTAATAGGTCTAATATTAATAATAAAATAAAATAAATAAAGGAATCAATATTAAATATAAATTTTTTTCTTTTTTGTGTCTTCTATTTAGAACTTGATATGATACCTTCTACTATATTATATATTTTAGTTTATTTATTATTATTTTGTAAAGAAATTATAAATAAAGTAAAGATATATATTATCAGTTTAAGAAGTCAAACTTCTCGAGATATCAATAAAATATAAAATTTCTTAAGGCAAAAACTCTGTAGAAAATATCTGTTTTATATTGTAGATAATTTTAACAAAAGAAACAGATATTTAATTAAAAAAATGAATGTAAATTATTATTATATAAGGAATAGAAGTAAAATTTTTATGTTAACTATAAGGTTAATAGAAAAATTAAAGGATTTTTTTACTTGTTAAAATTGCTAAAATGCTAAAATTTTGCTAAAATTATATTAAAATCTTATAAAATTTATAAAAACTATGACAAAATACTAAAATACTGAAACTATTATAGTAAATAATAAAACTGAAAAAATTATTGTTAATGTGAAATTCTTGTGAACTACAACTGTTAGACGGAGTGTCAGAGTGTTATTTCTTTTTAATTGCACAGTAATCTTAAGGCTTTTACAAGTTTATTATCACGATTAATTCAAGTAAAGATTTCAAGTCAAGGTTATACGAGTATTTCACGATCGATAATTCACAAGGTATTGAGTAATTATATTTTCAAGCAAGATATTTATTGATAAGAATAGAAATAGAAATAAAGACAATAAAAGATATGCAAGAGAAAAGAAAAGAAAAGAAAAGAAACGAAGTATGAAACTAAAAATGTAATACAATAGGCCTGTTTGCCTTTTAAAAACTACTAAAAACTGACTTGTCAAATCCTACTTTTTACATGGTCTAAAAAGCTACCTATTTATATAAAATACAGTATATAGAAAGATATAACTAATATGTTTAATATATCGTAAATGTCAAATATGTCCGATATGTCATATATGTTGAATTTGTCTAATATATCCTATTTGTCGATCATGTCAGAAATATCAAATTTGTTAGATTTGTCGTATTTGTCAGATTTGTCGATCATCTGCACCATGTAAGTCCTATCATATTTTATCCGTTCACATTACTCCCCGCTTAAGATTTCTGCTCCTGCAGAAATGTCAAGAGTTTTCAATAGAAGAGCTTGATATTTGCTAGACTTCAGTTGGTGAACCATGGTCAAGGTTAAGCGTTGAGTAGTGAAAATTCATTGGACTCCTAAGTTTTCAAAGAGGTGATAAACTCAGATAGCAGTTCAGTAATAATGTTTCAAAAGCGTTGCCATTTGTAATGTCCGTTGAGCAGAAGAAGTAGTTGCTGCATCAATAAGTTGACCTAAATAATAAGCATTTACAAGAGACAAAAAACAATTTCTTATATGTGTAGAGCGAAGTAAAGTTTGATATGTCAATTGCACTTTTTGTGTCAATATTGCATCAGTTGATAAGGTGGCGTCATCAGTTGAATTTCTTCGTCAGAGAGGGTTATAGAATCTTGAAATTCTTTTAAGACAATTTTACTGTTAATTGATTCTATTACTATAGCAGCAGTCTAAAAGGTATTATAATAATAACATATATTATTTATAATAATTTTTAATGTCAATAATTATCATTCAATGATAATCTGAAGTTTCCATTCAGTCTATTCTAAATATGGTTTCAAAAGATCTGCATGTGTGGAGTTCTTTCTAACTCGTCCATCTAAAACACGAAGTTTATAAGTATCAGGTTTTACAATGTCATGAATATAAAAAGGTCCATTAAATTTATCTTTAAATTTGTCTCCATGAATGTGTGATTGTGTTACATTAAATAATAAAACTTTATCCCAATTTGATAAGAAATTCCAGGTCGATCCTTATTATAATGTTCCTATTACTGTTGTTATCATTGCATTATATTCTATTGTACATCTAATCATCATTGTTGTAATTGCAATGTGATTATCTGCTGGTGCTTTTCCATAGCATTTAATAGGTTACTAATAGGGGAAGGTCATCGCAATTGTAAATCTATTGGTAGAACTGTTTTTTGTTCATATAATAATTCAAATGACTCAAATTTCATTGTTTCTTGTTAGGCTGTATGATATGCAAAAAGTGCTGAAGTTAGATACGTATCGCATTCGCCATGGTGTTGTTCAGCATACTTTGCCAAAATTGTACATAATGTTCTATTAAAACGTTCTGTTAAGCCATTAGTCTGAGGATGATACGGCAAAGATAATCTATGTTTAGTTCCAACTATATGCAATAGTGCAGTAATTAATTCATTTTGAAATGACGTTGCTCTATCGGTTAATATCTTTTTTGGCGTTCTATATTGACAAATGATTTCATTATACATAAATTATGCAATTGTTTGAGCAGTACAATCTGATGTGGCACTAGCTTCAACCTATTTAGTTAAATATTCAGTTGCTACAATGATATACTGATTTCATTTAGTAGTATGTGAAAGCGGTACCACATAATCAATTCTTATACAGTCAAAGGGTTGTCCAACAGGTATAGGATGCAGGAGTTCCTTGGGTTTTGGCCTTCCTTGTCGTTGGCATACATCATATGTTTGTATCCAATTTTCAATAGTTTTGTACATACTTGGCTAATAATATCAAGAGGTAATCTTGTTATACGTAATATTCCTTGCTAAATGTCTTCCTAAAGATTCATTATGAATATTATGTCGAATACGTTCGACTTTATTTGATTTTACTACAAGTAATAGTTGAGCAGATTGTTTGTGATTACGTCTATAAAGTTGTTGGTTTTATACAAAATAATATTGTGCTTATTTTTGAATTGCGAGTTGTTGTGAAGGAGTAAGGTTTGGAGGGTATGTAAGTTAGGTAAGATATTGAAATAATTGATCATAAGTTTCGAATTCCATGTTGTTAAGCTGCTAGTCACACTGCTAGCATTTTCGCTTTCACTCTAAAAATTCTAATAATTAATTAGTTTACTGTAAAGGGAGTTGAGACAATGCGTCTGCGTTTGAGTGTAATTTTCCTTTTTTATATCGAATCTGATAAGAGAATTTTATTATATGAATAATCTATCTCATAAATTTGCGAGGTGGATCTGGTTTATTGGTTTATTAAAAAGCTATTGTAAAGCTGCGTAGTCAGTAATTAATTCAAATTGCTGATATAATAAATAAGGTCAAAAATGTTCTATTCCCCATACAGCAGCAAGATATTCTAATTCAGTTGGAGCATAGTTTCGTTTAGCACCACTTATACTTCAGCTAGCATAAGCAATAACACATTCCTTATTATCAACATCCAATTGTGCTAGTACTGCTCCAAGTCCAATATACGATCTGTCAGTAAATAATAAGAACTTTCGTTTGAAGTCGGGGTATATTAAGACTGGTGCGGTAGTTAGACAAACTTTCAAATGTTCTAATACTTTTTGCTGTGATTCAGTCTAAATATAGGGTGTGTCTTTCTATAATAATAAATATAAAGGTGCAGCTGATGTAGAGAAGTCCTGAATAAATCTCCTGTAATAAGATGCGAGGCCTAAAAATCCTCAGAATTCAGTAATATTCTTTGGAATAAAGAAATTCTTGATTTTGTCAATTTTGGAAGGGTTAGGGGAAATTCCTTGTCCACTAACAATATGTCTCAAGAATGCTAATTCTAACTTAGCAAAATCACATTTATCTTTTCCAAGCTTTAATCTGGCATCCTTTAATCTTTTAAAAATTAATTGCAAATGCTGTATATGTTCATCGAAAGTGGTTGAGAAAATAATAATATTGTTAAGGTATACAGCTACAAATCGTCCTATTTCTTCTCTAAAGATTTTGTTTATCAGACGTTGAAAGGTCGTAGGAGCATTTGTTAATCCGAACGGCATGACTTTAAATTCATAAAGTCCTTGATTAGTTATAAATGTTATTTTAGCTTGATCATTTGGATCTATAGCAACCTGCCAATATCCGCTTGCTAAATCTAATGTTGAAAAATACTTTGCTTTTCTAAATATATCAAGCAATTCATCAATGCGAGGTAAAGGATGTCTATCCCGTTGAGTAATACTGTTCAGTTTCCTATAATCAATACAAAATCAAAGTTTCCTATTCTTTTTCCTTACTAGAATGACGGGTGAGACCCAAGGGCTCTCAAAACGTTGAATTAGATTATGTTTTAACATTCTATCAACTTCTTCTTTAATGAATTCTTGTTCCAAAAAAGCTACTTGATATGCGCGCTATCATATTGGCATCAGATTTTCTACTGGGATATGATGATTTTATATTGTGATATATCCCAATTGAGATAGGTCATTAGCAAATGCATTTTCATTTTTATTGAAGAATCTGGTGATTTGTAGTTGCTGGTGCTCATTCAAATATGAGTATGTATTTGCTTAAATTAGTGGCTCATCAGGAATGTTTCACAATAATTGCCAGTGATCCCATTCCTTTTTGCAAAGTTGGCAAATATCATCATTTTTATTTAATTTGTTATAACACCAACATTGATTTCCTGGTCCTTACCAATTGAACTTCCACTTAGCATTTTTAGGTGGTTAAACCTCGAATTTTATTTTAGACTTTCAAAGTATTAGGGTGAATACTTTTGTCCTTCTACAGAAATTTGTTTGGGATTACTTTCAGCTAGAGGAGCTAAATTATCTTGGTCTTCAAATACTACATAATGTCGTTGGGCTATCAATTCTTTATCCTCATATTCTTCATTATCATTGATTGATTTATTGGCGATTACTACTGTTGTTAGAAATAGTCAAATTGCGGTTTTTCTCAACAAGTCATTGGCACTTGATGTTCTTTATTATTCTAATAAAATGTAAATTTTTGACAGTCCCAATAAAGTCATCCTCGGCATTTTGAAAGCCAGTCATTTCCTGCTACAATGTAATAGTCAGTTGATTCAGTGATATCTACATTAATTGGAATTTCTATTCCATTTAATTGTAAGGGAATATTTGTCACTCGTCCTAGAGGTCGAGATCATTCACCTTGTATATTAATCATTGTTATTGTAGATGCAGATTCAATTTTTCGTCCTAATTGTTGTAAAAATGCTTTAGACATTACACTTCCTGCTTATCTGGAATCTAATATTAAATAAATTGGTTTATTGTGCACTGTGGCACTACAATAAACAGCTTTAACTGCTTTTGGTGATTCTAAGGAGTTTATATATTCGTTGGTACGCTCATACTCTAAAGGTACCGTCAATAGTTTAAAGACTGCGACGAAGATGAGAAGGTATTATTATTAGTTACTGGTGGCGGATTTAATACTGGAAAGGTCATTGATGTTTGAGAGAAAGGTGTGAATGTTGAATTATACATTGGTGTGGTTTGAAAGGATGCAGCACGTTGTCCATTATTAACATTATTATACACATTCGATGTATTCCGATTGGTATTACTAATATTGTTATTTCTATTTAGGCACAATCTTCTCCAATGTCTAAACTGATTGCAGAAAAAAACATGGTTCTCTAGGTATGTTGTTACAGTTCCTAGTTATATGTCCTATTTGTTGATAAGTATGATAACTAACTCTTACGTTTGAGGTATTATTTGGAGGATATCGGTTGTTTTCTCTATTATTTTGGTTATTTTGGAAATTTCTCTGTTGAGTACAGTTTCTAACAAAATGCCCAGTTTGTTCACAGTTATAACAACTTGGAATGCTCTGGTTGTTACGATTACTATTATTATTACCACTATTATAACTATTGGTATTATTATTATTTCTCCAGTTATTATTGGTATTCGCAGGGTGAGGAGGTGTAATTGGAGGTCGTGGAGTAATGTTAGATGTAGTCAGAAGTTGCTTGAACTTTTTTAGTAACTTTTCATTATTTCTATTAATGAGTTGTTGCATGTTTGGGGCAATATTAAAGGTTTTAGGAGTATCATCCTTATTTCGTGTTAAATATGCTTTACTTAAAGAGTAATCTGAAAGTGTATTATCTTTGGATAATACTGCTTCAACAGCCTGTGCTCGATCAATGGCTTCCTCTAAGTCACGTGATATGGCAGCAGTGATTGCGGTATGAAATTCAGGTCGAAGTCCTTGCAGAAATTGTTTAATCTTTTCATCCTCAGGTGTATTATAATCTGGATCTAATTTAAGGTATAAGGATTCGATATTGGTAGCATAATCCTCAACGGATTGTCCAGGACGTTATTTACATCGCCTAAGTGCAAAACGTCATTGTGTTCATCAGTGAGTAATGCAATAATGTTTCAAGAAGTGATAGACAAAGGATCAATGCTTATGTTATCGGTCAGTTTGATTATCCCAGTATCGTAAGTCTTTTTCATTTCTGGTTTTATTGTACCAGATAAGAGCTGAGGCCTTTAAATATGATGGTACTAGGGTAAAATGTCTCTTATCTGAGATGCCATTTGCATCACCTGCATTATTATATCTTTCCAACCAATCACAAGAGTCCTGGTCTCTACCTTTAAAAGAAGGGAGATCCATGAATTTACCTTCACGTTGTTCACCCAATTCAACATTTTTGAAAACAGTGGTCAGTCCTTTCATCATTCGGAAGAGATCAAGTTGACTTTGACTGGTCGCATTATTTTCATTGAAAGGATCATTCTTGGATTCATTATCGTCGGAACTATTATGCTCTGATTCAGAGTTAGATGATAAAGATGAACTATTGTAATAGGAAGGAGAATAACAGCTTCTCCTTTTTTTGTCTGACTTTTTCTTTTCAGGCTGACCTTGAGATAGAGGTAACCCTGATTTAGACGAACTAGACTTGTAGAATTCTTTCGACTGGAAGTTGATCCTTTATTTTTTGATCTAGATAGAATCGGGCCAGATTGTCCAATTTTCAATGAAGATTTGTTAGATTTCCTTTACCTGAAGGTGGTTGATTGGTTTGTCCTATTTCAGAGGAAGGTTGTTTAATCTGCCCAGTTCTAAAGAGAGGTAAGTTAGTTTGTTCAGTCCCAGAAGGAAGTGGGTTATTTTGTCCAGTTCCAGATGGAGGTGGAGTAGTTTGATTTCTGTAGTTTCCAAAGCTTTCATAATAAAATGTAGATTCATGAAAATCCACACGTCTACTTCTGTTAGGAGTAATTTGTGCTGTAAGAACGTCATTTGGTTGATAGCTTTCATCATAATTTCTAGCGTCATCTCTAGAAAGAGAACGATTGTCTTTAGTTGTATCCAATAATTCTGGAGGGGCTTGTGGCCTAATAGTTTCAGTAGTTGATCCTTTTGGTCTAGTCATTGTAGTTGTTCTCAAAATAACTGGTGAAGGTGAGGGAAGTGTGCTTGATTTAAGAGTTTTAAAGTATTCAGAAATAGTGCTTTCAGGATCCTTATTAAATGCATTAGTCTGACAATGCATTTGTACGGTTAAATTGATAGCTTGGTCAAAAGTGTAAAAAGGTAGTTTATTATACACAAAGGAGTATAATACGCATCGATAATAGAGTATTTGTAATTCTAGAGTTGATGAGTTATTAGCTGAGTCAAACTCAGTTATAGTTTTGCTAGTGTATTGTCGAGCTCTGAGTATAAGACGAGCCTATTTAAGAAAGACACGAAAGGCAAGAATTTGCTTTGATGGGATGGATAGAGGATAACAAATAATACACAATGCGTCATTCACAAAGGTGATCTTCAGTTGGTTGTTTCATTCTTTTGATAAATGTTGTGCATAATGTGTTTGTTAAATTTCAAATAAGTTCTCAAAGGTATTCATGTAGTATTCTCATAAGGTATTACTACGCAATTAGGAAAGAAAATCCTGTCATCGCCAAATATTAACGTGTAATTTTTGCGAACTACAACTGTTAGACAGGGTGTCAGAGTGGTATTTTTTTTTAATTGCATAGTAATCTTAAGGCTTTTACAAGTTTATTATCATGATTAATTCAAGTAAAGGTTTTAAGTTAAGGTTTATATAAGTATTTTACGATCAACAATTCACAAAGTATTGAGTAATTATATTTTCAAGCAAGATGTTTATTGATAAGAATAGAAATAAAAATAAAGACAATAAAAGATATAACAAGAGAAAAGAAAAGAAATGAAATGAAATTAAGTGTTACATGAAAATGACATGGATGACTCAGATGACGAATATGACTACGGTGACTAAAATGTCATATATGTCTTCTATGTCATATATCTTATATATTTCTTTTATTTACTATATTATATATATCTCTTTTA
>CAMKVN010002002.1:0-15394 GCA_946474995.1 Funneliformis geosporum
AGATGAGAAAGTTTGGATCAAAATACGGATAAGGATGGCAATAAATACTGTATAACGTTACACATTAAAAATCGGGCGTTACTTTGTGACGCGACTGTACATCTCATTGTTTTATGGTATTATACTAAGAAAATAATAAGAATTGTAGCGTGTTACATGTTTGGTCATAAACTTGCGGATCAAAGAACGCGTAACTAATAGAAAAATGTCAAAAGAAACTTTATTTTTTTTTTCATTTTTCCTATTGGTTATCTTATTTTCCGGATTTAGGTTTCATAGTAATTATCGAGATTTTAATTGTGGAGGGTGAGGCAGGGCGATAAATTTGTGAGAAAAAAATTTTTTTTGTGACGCATTTTAATAAAATGTGTTTTTATGTGCAAAAAAAATTCATCTATTAAGCTGTTTTAATGATTCTTCGGATAAACTTTGATGGGTTAGAAAAGCTGCGTTCCACTGCATAGCTTGACAAATTTTTCCATTAGTTTCATTCAAATCGATTATCAAAAATTTTTTCGTGATTCATATCGAACCCCTGAGAATTTTGTGATTATGTGGTGGTCGTGATGGTAAGAGATGAGATTTTTTACCAGTTTTCAATTCTCATTTTCTACTTTCAAATGATAAGATATTTTTTCTCAGCAAAAACTTATCAAATGACCTAAGCTTAAAGATTTCGATTTTGAAAAAGACAATTGATGTTTGACAATGACTTATTAATAAATAAAATGTTTTATATATTTATATTTTGTTTGCAAGTGATAAATTAAAATTGTACCGCGATAGTTAATTAAATTTAGATAATGTAAATAAATTTAATAACTTTTTTTAGTTGCGAGAAGAGCTTATTTACAACATATGTTTTTTATACTACGAAAAATCATCGATGCAAAGTTTAATTCCGACATCATATTTATATTCACTGGAAAAATACTAATTTATATTCAACCACACATTGTCCCTCTCTTCACAAATTCAAACTTTTCAAACTTCTTTTTTTAAAATAAAATGGCAATGCTTTTTACGCAACATGGTGAATGTATGGAACGCACAACAGAAACTGAAATGCAAGTTGAATCAACAGATACCGTTAAATGGTTAAAGTTTGCTTTTAAAGGAAGCAAGAAACGTGACCAAATCGATGAAAGTACGTGGATAAATCTAGTCAATGACAAATCAAATTTGTTAATTATTCAAAAAGGTAAGTATATCGATCTAGTTAATGATATTTAGCTATACCAAATTTAACTATTCCTTAAG
Source organism: Funneliformis geosporum (assembly GCA_946474995.1). Lineage (NCBI taxonomy): Eukaryota > Fungi > Glomeromycota > Glomeromycetes > Glomerales > Glomeraceae > Funneliformis > Funneliformis geosporum. The sequence continues at coordinate 1,261 of CAMKVN010002002.1, forward strand.
AACAAGGAATGTGTTCTGGTGTAAAAGAACAAAAAGCGATACATGACATATGTGAAGTAATTAGCAAGTGGTTTAACCTCTTTTTAAACATATACAACAAAAAATGCCAAGGGAAAAACAGTTCGTGGATTTTCACGGATTTATCGTGCAATACCAAGAAATGAAAAAGTAATTTTCTTGGTCGATAAATTTGCCCGGATGACTTTAGATGATATACATACATTAGTTGCATATAAACGATTAAGAAATTCTGGTTCACAATTCCTATTGGATGCCCGTTAATACATCATCCGAACAAGTGAAAGAAGCTTAAGGTAATTTCTGTGGAAAAAGATTTTCCTGAGCCATTTGAAAAATGTGTTAGATGGTTATATAAGCCATAGATGTTGCATTAATAACAAATCGTAAATTACTTCAAACAAGTTATATTATAAAGACAAATATAATGATATTAAAGATTTTATTAAGCAATAAAAACAAATGCAAAACCATTTCTATTTTGCTACATTATCAGTTTTATTTTTTATTATTCATTCAGTCGTTACTAACTTTTTAGTTATTTGGCATGAAATTCTTTCTGTTGTCAAGACGTATGAAAGATAAGCAAATAAAAATATTGAAAATGTGACTTATTAATCATCAAATTCCGGTTTATTAAAATCTTCTAAGGCCTTATTTATCATTTCAACGAACTTTGATCCTTTATGACTTTCACAATATGCTTCCCACATAGATCCATCCTTTTCGTAATCGGTCAAGTATTCTCTTTCCTTTGGCGCATCAGGTAAATCATCATAGTTCTCAGGATCATAATCATCAAAATTAACAACTTCCTTTTCCATGTACTTTAATGCCTTCCAAAATGTATCCATTAAAACCTGTTCTTTTCGTAAAACCTATCTAAACTCTTAACTTTATTGACTTTTATACTAACACAAATCTCCTCATTTTCATTAGCAAAATCGATTTCATCTATGTTGACATTAACAAGAAAGAAAAATTTTAGGACAATTAAAATTAAGCACATTACATATAATAATAGGATTACCTAAAGCTGTACTGGCTTTTGCTTTTTGCGCGTATGAAATATTTGGTGAAATGTAGGTAGGTTCGTTGACAAGTTTCTCTCTGGTATCTATTTGTTCTTTTAAATAAAAGATTTAGGTTAGTGATTTAGTGAAAAAAAATAGCTGCGTCTTTATAACCGCACCGATTATCAAATAAAGAAGAGAATTGATATAGCAATACCTTTTGCTTGCTTTACATTTTCATCATATAACGTATCATCGTCGCAATTTGTAATATTCGTCATATCATTGGCGCCTGTAAAGTCAATTATGCTAACATTATGGTCAATAATTAAGTGTCGATTTAGTGTATCGAGAGATCCAAATTGACGCAGTTCATTTCAAATTAGACACTAAAAATGAAAAAAGTTCAACACAACCATTTAAAAACGTAGTTAAAAACGGTTTCAAAACCAACCTTAAATGGCTTCTGTTGGGCGTGTTTACGCAAATGCTCTGCAAAAATGTAATAACAGCTTATAATACGTATTGCAGAATTAGAAACTTATTGGAATATTTCATTATACCTTTTAACTTAATAATATCCCTTTGTGAATTTTTGCAACCTTCCCATGGACATATATAAATTGGATGACCTCGGAGAAAAGCTCTATAAATAGAAGAAAGGTATCAGATAAGTTTGAAACCAAAAGATTCTTTAAAATTTGACCCAATTTACCCTAAATTACTTAAGTCGTCGTGATCATTGTCAATGTGAAGCTCAAGTTCCTTCCGAGTATTGAAGCGTTGTTGTTTTAAATGAGCATCAGACCATTTGCAAACAAATGGTGCTTAAAATCTGGTAATGATTTGCTGAAGGCTTTTTCTAACCTTTTTAAATATTTGTGTATTCATAAATAGTTACTCCATACAATTATAAGTCACCAGACATGTGGTAGTTTACTAATTAAACGTTGTTTTAATAAATGTGATTTTATAAAATTTATCAACTTATCAAAATATCACAAATCACAAGCTCTCAAAAGTTTTTCTTTTTGTTAACTAATTAGGATAGATGATTGATAATTCCATAAGAGAGATAGATCATCACTTTTTTCTAATTTTCATTTTTTCATTTTTTCCTTGACCGACCAAAAATTTTAAACATTTTTTTTTTTATCAGTGGTGATTATTCAATCAAAAAGAATTAACAAATAATATTTCGAAAAAAAAAAAGTATCGATGAAGATTAAAGATTTTGAACTAGAAATTTTGGTGAATGATATACCACTTAAAGAATATAAAATACCCGATTCGGATCTTGGAGTAATTTATTTTTTTATTTATAAATTTTTTAATTTTTTATTTTTATATAATTTTTTTTTTTTCTAAATCAATTTTATATAGCTAAGCGTTAATAGAGCGCTAAAGTCATACGCGTTTGATAAAATAAAAAGTCAAAAGTACATAAGGTATTTAATCTATATATATATTTCACCATTTTATATAAAAATCTAATTTTTTTTCTTGTTTATAGCGCTTCGGCTACTTTTGTTGCGGTGCCTGAACCCGGAACCTCTTACAAGATAAAATATTCATCGGCTTTAGCAACTGATCATGAACCAATCAAGGCAAAAGTTTACATAGATGGACAAACTGATAAATGCTACACAAACCTTGTTACCTGTTTATCATTCTCCAAGGAAGGTTTTTATAATCAAGATTTTACCAAGAAATACAAATTAATATTTGATAAAACGGAATGGACTGAAATGGACCAATCAACAGTCATACCAAAAAAGGCAAGGTATGGAGACTTGGGTGTGATCTCGGTTTATTTTTATCAAGCGAGATTTAAGAAACGAAAAGAGAATAAGAGATTGAAGACATCTAGTTCTGAACGGGATTTAAAACAAACCAAAGTCACCGAGAATAAAAGCAATATAGATATTACATTAACCACAAAATTTGATGAAGGGGAAGCTTTTAAGCAACCTGAACTAAATGAAAGGACGTTATCAAAAATGGAAAAGGAACCAATTGCGGTACTCCACATCAATTATCGTCCTACCTATTGGTTCGTTACAAGAGGTATTTCAATTCAACATGACCTTGCGACGGCGAATAATTATAATACTATGTCCACAACTACGAACGAAGTTGTCATCAAGCGAGAGCCTGAGGACGTTCAGATTAAAGTCGAGGAAAATATTGTAGATGTTCCAATCAAAGTTGAGAACATCATGGACGTTCAAATAAAAGTCGAGGAGGAGGTTCCAAAAAAAGTTGGAAAAACTAATAAACGTAAATATAAAGTAGTAAAAGGGTAGAAACAATGCCATATCAAATAAAAAATTATTCTATATGCACGTTACATGCAGATGAACTCATATTTTAATTATTAGAAACTTTTTATTATAATTATGAATCATCAATCAAAACTTCAATAACGTAACCATTAGAGAAACTTCTTGGACAAACAGACAATGGTGCTCAAATAGATAAACAAATTAAGATTCATTTCTTTGTGACTTAGCAATACTCTATCATAAATTAAATGTTAAAATCAGTAACTTTGGTAATTAATATAATTAATTTATTTGAACCAATGGATAAATATATGAAAATTATTGATCTTTGACATCTCAATTTAATGGGGACCTGACAGGCAAATTAAGTGTGATCGGCGTATCAAAATGGAATAAAGTTAATTCACAATAGTATCCCCTAAAGGAAATTTGATTGGTACAAATATCCATAAATGTATTTTACATTGAATAATATTTAGCACAAACACAAAAATCATGTAAATGTATATTACTATGAAATTTTATAATTTTGCATTGTCTATTTTAATTAATAACAACAAAGAAATTATCAAAATGGAAACATGTATATAAAGCCGTGGATATTTCGCTTCTCTCTTTTTAAATTCTCACAAATTTCAAATTTCAAATAAAATGAATTACGGTACAATCCCCAATGCGAATTCTGGCGACGGCAATTCAAGCGGCCCTATCAAAAAATCAACATGTACTTCTATAGCTGAATTCCTCGAATCCAGTGCCATGCAATGGATTATCTTAATTGTGGTAACTGCGGGCATGCTCGCTCTAATGGGCATAACCATAATCAAATTTCATCCGGATGACACCTCCCTCATCGGACTCTTATCAAACTTGATATTCGTTATCAACATTGTGTTCCTAGTTGAAATTTTTCTAAGATTTATCGTATTTGGCCCAACCTACTTCTATAATGGAAAGTATGGCCCTTTACATGGTTTGGACGCTTTGGTGGTCCTTGCAACGTTCGGTCTCGTACTCTTCTTTGAGGATAAAGATAAAGAAATGGTCGAATTATTATTGTTGCTACGGTTGTGGCGTATAATTAAGATATGGAATGTAGAAGGGATCGACTACATCAAAAAATCCGAACCCCCTGCTTTACATGTTTTATTCGTTATGGATCGAGGTGGCTCGATGGGTGGTAAGAATCAATAACGCACATATATATTATATTTATATTTATATATATTTTATTGAATTTAATGCGATCTCATAATCAAATATTTGCAGCTTCTGATATCACCCCGCAGAAAAATTCTCGTAATTACAACAACTTACGAACCTCTCATAATAATCGCCTTGGAGCTGCGTATGATGCGGTTTATTCATTCATGGAAACTCGATTGCAAACATTTCAAAAAAACACAGGAACTCCATTGATTGCTGGCCGGGATAAAGTATCGCTTATTCTTTTCGATGATAAAGCAGATGTAGCCATTGACAACAAAAACATGGAAATCAATTTACTCTTCGAAAAGATGCTTGAATATAAAGCCACAAAGTGATTTTTGCATTTTTTAATGTTTGGTATCACTTTACCGGATGATATGTTAACATTTCCAATATACTTCTTCTTTTCAGAGGCCGCTCCGATTATAATGTCGCCATTAATAAAGTAGACGAACTTGTCACCAAAAATTTTGATGTCACAAGGTTAACTTTCGTTTTGAAATAATTATTTATTTATTTAAAAATTGTATCATTTGATTGTTTACCTTGAATTTTCGCGTAGGCTAAACGTTGTAATCTTTTTCTCGGATGGGGAAGTGGAATTGTCTGAATTCAACAATTTGGACTCGATTTGTAAACGCAATGCCGAAAAAAGGTAATCAAATCTTCTTCCATGAATCTTATAAAAGTTCATTTTATATTATTTATTGACAAATATCATTCTAGTTTTCCGTTATACTTCTATACTGTCCATTTTGGTCCAGATACCGGAAGCGATACTTTGGAAATGATGTCCAACGTCGCTAAATCATATAACCCACAGGGACCCTTATCCTCTCAGTTTACAATTGTCATGGACGAGGTTATGTTAAACAACCTTCTCATTAGGATGGCGATCGCTTTACGAGATCTTAATGCGGCAATGCGAGAGATACGTTGGTGGATAGTTCAGGTTATTAGCAAATTGTGTGGCTAGCTGTTTTAGATTTGTTGAATTATTACTCCTATGTATAGTTAACTTTATTTGCTCATACCTTGTATAAATTATCTCTCATTATTGAGGTTCATTTAATTGATAATATTTTTTTTAGAGCAAAATACTTTGAAATATGAAATTTTAAGTTTTAAAAAATTGTTCGAAATAAATTTATTAAAAGTTTTTTATTGTATATTGAGAGGATTTTCTTAACGAATTCACGCCAGTTTCTATATGGGAAATAAAATACATGATACATCACGTTTCCACTTCCAACATATAATAAATTGTGGTTTATAGAACAAAGCAAAAAAAATTTTGTATAAAATTCAACTTTGTGAAACAAAGATCAGCACTATTAGTTTTAGAGGGATTCTCAAATGTGGCGCATGGTTTTGTTATATCCTAAACACAATTTGATCATGCTAAAATTTATTGTCATAAAATTTGTGAATCAGTCATTGATGATATATAGCCCAGGAAAAGAAGCGAAGGATCTGGAGTCCAATTAATATAAAAAAAATTATTACTACGACTTTTTCCAGTTGAAAATTCGAAATGGTTCTGTACGTTGCTATAAAGACGAACTTCAAGAAATTGAGCTGCTTTTTTTCCGATTATTCAAATGATAATCAGGCTGTTGTTTTTACACATAAAAAAATTGCATTCTCCAATAATGAAAAATATAATGTTACCATAAAATTACAAATTATAAAAGAACGTTGGCTAATTCTGGAATTTCACAGAATTAACTTTTCACACTATGATTGATTTGAATCATGTTCACTTTCCAAATTAAGCATGCGCGATCAGGATTTCCGTGTAACGCGAATATCGGTTTTGCATTTTATTATGGAGGCAAAGAAAAGAGCAATTTGGAACATGTCTTGATTGCGAATCAGCCAAAACCGATTATTGTTGGTGCGAAAAATGTGATAATGCAAAATTAATAGCTTCATTCGAAAAATGGACCAGTGGAGACAAAGAAATTGATGAGTTTATCCGAGATACTCAACGAAATGCTAAATCTTATACAGCATATTTAGAATGGATTCCTTTCAATGATTTTGAAGATGTAAAAGATTTAGCTAAAGGTGGATTCGGTACTGTATACCAGGCACTTTGGAAAACCGGTGAAAGGATTGATGATCCATTGGATGAACATTTAACCCCGTATAAAAGAGAACGAAATGAAAGAATTCCAGTTGCACTTAAACGACTTCATAATTCTAAATCTGTATCGAAAGAATTTTTGGATGAGGTACATTGTAACTTAAATCTTTCTTGTTCTTTTTATAAAAAAATATCTTAAAAAAAAGAAATTTTTTTTTTTTAGCTTAAAGCACATCATAGATGTGCAACATATGGGATGCGATTTCTCAAATGTTATGGAATTAGTAGACATCCAGAAAAAAATGATTTGGTCATGGTTATGCAATTCGCCAAAGGTGGTAACCTTCGTCGATATTTACAAAAAAATCCAGACCTTGATTGGCAAAAAAAATTAGACATCTTGCACTTTATTGTTCATGATCTTGAAGCACTTCATAATGCAGGATTAGTACACAGAGATTTTCATAGCGGAAACGTTATTATGCGTGGTACTTGGGCATATTTAAGTGACCTTGGATTAAGTAGTCCAGTTAAGAGAGACGTTTCAAAAGAAGTTATTTATGGTATTATGCAATATATCGCACCGGAAGTTTTAAGAGGAAAACATTATACACCCGAAGCTGATATTTATAGTTTTGGTATTATACTGGCTGAAATAGCATATACGGATAAAGCCTTTTTTCATGCAAAAAGAGATGAAATATTGGCCATATATATTATTAAACATAATAGACGTCCTAAAGTACCAGAAGGAACACCAAATTGTTATCGTGATTTAATGGAAAGGTGTTGGGATAGTAATAAGGATAAACGGCCTAAAGTTCATAAAATCAAATCCATTCTGGATCAATGGCGTCATAATCCTCCCTATAGTGTTCTTCAAGAATTTAGAGAAAGTGATAAATTACCTAAGACGCTTCCTACTGATGAAGAAGCTGCTACTAATGAACCTGCTCACAATGCTGTTCCTATACATACTAAAGCGATTAACACTGCTATGGGAATCGAAACTTCTGTTAGAAATCATGACGAATTTCAAAGACAATCTAATCTATATACTGGAACCTCTATTGTAGATCCGGGAATGACAAGGTAAAGTATTAAATAAATTAAAAGTATATATTTTAATAAAAAAGAGAATTATATTTATTTTATGATCTTCCTAACTTAATTTAGTAAGGTCACGGACAAAGCCTGTTTCATGATTGAAAGAACCATTTGTTCTTTTATCATGAATGTAAATTATGTCTATTAAGTACTTATCAAATTATTTAAATAAATAAAATTGTAAGCATATTGACACTTCTTATTACTATATTTTATCTGTCATATAATAAATAATATAAGATCATAAAAACCAAGTAAATTTCTGCACCAGTTTATGAAAAATTAGTAAAATCAGCATTTTAACAGATCATAATATAATTAAATATGAGTAAACAAAAACAAAAGCTAATTCAATGATTTAATAGATTAGGATGTTTTCAAGCATCTTTCTCAAAATCAGTTGCTATCTCAAAATAGCGTTTCTCAAAAAAACAAAAATTTTCAGACCAATACATTTACATTTACTACATAAAAAAATATAGTTTTATTCAAATTATATTTAAAAATAAAAATAAACAATTGTGTTTTCAAAAACCTATACATATCACATCTTTTTTGGAAAGAAGTGTGTTATAGGAAAATTCATAATTCACTGACCCTCCTAAAAATTGAATTTTTAAATGCATGAATTCACAAACACAGTAGAAGCAAGTATATCTTTTGAAAAAACTCATCACTTTGATGTAGTTATAAATATTACCAATATTATGATTCCAGTTAATGTTAAAGCTTTTATTCAAATGATGTTTCAAATTCATGATTGTGAAAAGCATATAATATTTCTCTATTATCAAAAAAATTCTAGTGAATTTAGGTTACAAAAACATTCATGCTAAACTTGAAAATGCTTGTCTTAATGATTTATTTACAACAATTAAGGATCATTGTAAATAGGATAAAAATATTGTTTCATATAAACTTGATCAATTGTCTATTATAATTTTATATCTTAAAGTCAAGTATTGTAAACATCTTGCTACAAAAAATTTTATTGAAATATTATGCAATCTTATTGCTAATATAAATACTTCTTTCCAACTTATAAAAATTAATAAAAGCTAAAGAGTTATAGGAAATCACAAATAGATCCACAATAAGGTTAGGGTTGAAGCATTAGTTATTAAGGAAACAGGTTTTGATGTGATTGGTACTTTCTAAAACCTTTTTCCTAAAGAAGCTAAATTTTTTAAATATGATTAAGAGCGTTCTATCCCAGATTTTATAGCACTTAAATGATTCTATATATGAAATCTTTATGGTGGTAAAAATATAAGCATTAAAGATTAGAATAATCTTTGCAATAAGAAGTTTATAGAATATTTTAGATCACCTGAACCTTAAAAATATTTTCTGCATTTATTTTACTTCTGAAAGCAAGATTGTGATGAAGATAGTACAATAAAATATTTAATTGCTAAAGATTTTATATAATAGAAGAATTCCTTTTTTAAAGCTGAAGAGAATTTTGAAAAATTTGTAGCAGAAGTCTTATGTAAAACTTATTCAGCAAATCATTAAAAAATTATATATAAGGTTTTTAAGATATTAGATTTTACTGACATTAATGATAAATATATTTTTCATAGTAATATTATATTAGAATCATTTATATAATCCTATGAAAGGTTTATAGAAATTTGAAATCAATCCTTATTATTTTTAAGCTTTAAGTTTTATACTAAAATAACTTCAAATCTTAATTTAGCTATTAAGATAATTAATGCAATTGCTAGCAATTGATATGATTATATAGTGAACTCTTGATATAACGAATTATAAGATCTAAATATCAACTTTATTATAAGTTTATAACAAATTTTTTAAAGAATTTAATTGGCTAGTTCACCATAATAAGATAATTTTAATATATTTGATTTAAAAATTCGCTATATCAAGGATTCGCTATATCAGAGTTTGACTGTACTATTAAAAGTAATCAAAGAAGAATAAAACCCAAGAAATAACAGGTTTAGATATATTTATACCAAATTAATTACCAGCTATATAAGGATCTTAGTTTTAAAGATAAAGGTATATCAAAGCTTTCACTATATAGATAAAAAATAAATAATAAAATTTAGAAACTCTTTGATTTTATAAAATAAGAAAAATAATTCTTTGATCTAAGGTTGCTTATCTAAATTTATTTTGGATTTGGCTAAACGTCTAAACCTTTAATTTCGCTAAATTTTTACTAAATGGTTGATATAATTTCGCCATTTTTATAAGCTTTGATATAGTTATACTTTTTTTGAATTTTGCAGATTTTTTAATAAGATTTTAATATAATTTAACCAAGTTTTACTTTTATTATTTAAACGTTTGTCTAAACTCTAGATTTCGTCTAGTAACCTTACTCTGATCTAAATTATTATTTAGCTAAAATAAGTATTCTCAACTATATCAGATTTCATTTTAATTTTTTTATTTTTGTGCTAAACATATCTATAAATTCAACTATGTATTTTACAGATTCTAGTATGAGAATTGGTTAATTCATTATAGATAGGTTATATTTTTTTAAGATGAGTTTTATGATATTTGACATATCTTGAAATACACTAGCACAATTTTTTATAAATCAAACTATCTTTCTTGATGTATTGACAGAATAAATGATCTATACAAGGTAAATTTGATACTAATAATCTTAAACTTTATTTTTACTTTTATTATAGATATTCAAAATCCCTTTACTTTATTATTTTTACTAAAGTTACATAAAGTTAGAGTTTCTTTTTCTTTACTAATAACCTAGAAGAAAGTTTAAGTATATCCTGAAATCTTTGATTAAGGGATTTTTTTTGAATTAAAAAATAACTAGATTAGTATAATTAGGTAATAATCACAATCTAGTTATTATGATAGCTACTGTGAAAAGTATTTCAAAAATTCAAAAGTCTAATACTAATATTTTAATTTTATGATAGTTCCTAAAAAAGTATAATTTACCAGTTGACTCTACCTTAGAATAATTAAGCAAATATGCCTGAATTTGATATATCACTCTTAAACTAAAAGGTCTACAAATGTAAAAAAGATACTCTTATCAGAAATATTAAAAAAAAATACATACAGTCAACCCTTGATATAACGAATTTTATGTCCTGAACTTCAACTTCGCTATAGAGCTATAGTGAATTTTTTAAAGAATTTGATTGGCTAGTTCATTATAACGAGGGTAAATTTAATATAGTTGTCCAAAAAATTCGTTATATAAAAATTCGCTATAGAGAGGTATGACTGTATTTAACAAAAAGCAAATAGAAGCTCTTATGTCAGATAAGTAAAGGGAAAAACTCATAATTAGAGAAAAAGCTCTTTATTATATCAAGATTAGTGATAAGTAGAATATTTATATATACAGTCAATTCTTGATATAGCGAATTCTTGATATAACGAATTTTTAAATCAAATATATTAAATTATCTTACTATAGTAAACTAGCCAATTAAATTCTTTAAAAATTCATTATAAGTTTATAATGAAGTTGATATTTAGATCCTAAAATTCGTTATATCAAGAGTTTATTGTATACTCTCAAACTAAGTCTAAAATATGATGATGATAAAGAAATCATTGCTGATTATTCATAAATTTTACTATTTTATAATAAATTGGTATTTCTTCTAAACTTATTGATACCTATATCAATGATCCAAATATTACTATAACCTCTAGGATTCCACAATTGATTTGATTTGATCAAATTCAAATCAAAGAATGATTTATTTAATCAAATCCAAATTAATCTTTAATTCGATTTAATCAAATTCAAATCAAGTATTCAAATATTTAATTTGATTCGAATCAATAGTAAAGCTATCTCTAAAACTTCAGAAGTGATTCTTACTAAGTAAACCATAGTAAAAAGCGCCTCCGCAGCTTCGAAAATACATTTTTTACTAAGAAAATATAGTAAAAAATGCCTTTGCGGCTTTGGAGATACTATTTTATTAAGAAAATATAGTAAAAATGCCTCTGTGACTTCAGAAACGTTTTTTACTAAGAAACCTAATAAAAAACACCTCCGCAGCTTTGGAAACATTTTTTTTACTAAGAAATATAGGTAAAACATTATCTAACTAATAGTCATAATAATCAGATTATATTTTTGATCAAACTATCATCATACAAAATAAAGTGCAATAGGTGTTTATTACAACTGGATATAAATCAGAAATTTACTGATTGCTGTTTATCAAAAATTCCGATTTGTGTTAAATGTTATCTATTTATTGTTATCAGTTCAGACTAAATTTAATTTTGAAAATCGTGATCTACTAGGTGATTATAATTTCATTATGAAAAAAACTTAAGACTTTCTAATTTTGTCATTAACAACAGACCGGCGAAATTATATTATTGTGCAATAAATTTATATGCCAGATTAAGTAGAATTGATGATCAAAAATATCAATTTTTGATTATTGCATACTGCGGTTCACGGATCATGTTGGCTGAAATTTTGATTGTGGCAAATTGTGAATCATATTGGCTAAATTTTTAACTATTCTAATGATATTAATGGTTATAGAGACAATATTGTGATATAATTTAAATTTCTCCCACAATGAAAATTTTCTAAATATTCGTTAAAATTGGTATTATAAACTTTCATATTTAACAGGAAATGGAGTAATTTGCTATCCAACTATGATAATCTTGATTATATGAACTGAATCGAAAAATGAAAAGGAAAAGCTGTTAGTGAACCTTTTGCTGCTAGTCGATATGAAGCAATGTACCCAAATCCATTTTTTTTAGGTAATACAATTCTGAAGAAGCTTGATGCCTGACCTGAATATTATGGCAACTACATATGAAAGTGTCTCCTTATAGAAATAACAGCTATATATGAAATTGGTTTTCTTTTGCTAATTTCGAATCTGCAAGGTATAAATCGACAAAATATATTGTGTATTAGTATAATACAGTTTCTGCTGATCTCATAAAATCTGTTTAGCCAGATTTCTATATTGCAATTTTTAATATCATCGATTTGGCAGTAAAATCTCGTTTGGTAATCTGGAGCTGGTATAAACCATCTTACATAAGCCAATTGATATGTTTGCTTCCCTCCTGGTAGTTTAATTTCATGTTCAAAAAGTATTGAATTTGATCAGGAAATACATCAACCAAATCATTTTCTTGTACGAATTTGGCAATGATGAACAAATTCTTTAGGTATGTATTTACGATCCAAATATTTCAGCCCAATTCTAATATGTCCAAATTGATTAATTTGAGGCTGGATGACGATTCTGTGGTCAGAATGTACTGCGTTTCTTTGAACTGATTCTGAAATAGTTAAAAAATTCAAATCATATGCGACATTATAATAATCTACCAGAATCTTATATATTTCATTTGGTAAACTGACATTAATTTTTTTTGGAGCCAGCATCTCTCCAGGGAAAGGCTCAGAACTGGTAATTGTATCTTCAATTTCAAGATGAAAGATCTGCCTGAATCAGCAAAGCTCAGCATACTCAAAATTATCATAAATTACCAAGTTTCCCAAAGATGTCTGGAATTGTATCAATTTCAAACCTTCAACAAGCTTTATATTATCTAATTGAGCAGATAGAAGGCCATCAAGTCGCCAATGCTGCATAATAATTCTCAGTAGTTCTGGCTCAATTTTGTGATGACTGTTTGGAAAGGATCCTTTAGAGAGTATTTTTTTTAACAAAAATTATTCTAAATATACTTAAACCAGGTTCAACAAAAATTGGTATATAACTTACCCAAGATACCATTCATCCTTTCGAATGAGTAGCACCAGAAGGAATATAGTGGTCTATAGTCTTGACAACATTCAACGATATAAAGAGATAAGTGAATGTTAGGAGTAATTACCTCTGGACCATAATTCTCTTCAACTAGTTTAGCAACTCATAGTAATCGGAACTGAGCTTCATATAATGTATTTTTATTAATAATACGTGCTATTAATAAGAAGCAAGCCTTACAAAATTAGACAAAATTCTTCAATCTCCTTCATCCAAAAGATCCCACATCAATGGAGTTGTATACACCATAATGAAAGATTTCCATTGATTGGCTGTAAAACCAGAAAATCTTTCATCAGTTGCTATCTTGAATGGGATTCTTTCAAAATCAGCTGGTACCTTGACATTTTTCGCTTATTTCTCCATCAACTCAAGATCAGATTTGGAAATTTTTCTGCCTTTGATCCACAACCGCTTTACAATCCAGTGAGCAATTTCCAAGAATAGACAGTGCATTGGGTCTATGACCAGATGTCTAATTGGGTTATGATAGGGTAAGCGAAGCATTTCAGACCACCTTACATGGGTCATATAGGCAACATTGGGGGTTCTGGGACAGCTCTCAAATCCGTCTATATACCCAGTTTGCTATATGATTTCCAATATCAAATTCAAAGC
>CAMKVN010002003.1:0-15392 GCA_946474995.1 Funneliformis geosporum
ACTATAATATGAATCAAAAATCTCATTTTTTGTTAAAAGTCCCCGGAATCCATTTTTAATAGCAAAGCTCCCATATAATTAATTAATTGAGTAGCGAGGTCCAGTTTGTACCAAAAATCGGCTGGAAACTCAAGTTTTACAAATTCATTTTTATTCATATCATACAATACAATATATAATAAAATGATAGTGCTTAACAATTTACACAAAATAAATATTCCCATTGTAACGTGTGATTCGTTTCTTTTTTGTTTCTATTAAAAGATTAAGATTCTTTTTTTTTTTGATGAATCATCTCAACTCGAATGGTTTTTTAATAAAAAATTCAGCTCATACATCAATTTTCTATTTTCTGCACTTAATTGCGTCGCATTCTACAATATTAAAACTGGTACTTTCCGATCATCAAACTCCGTACGAAGCTCAACAAGTCTTTATCTTTATTTTTTTATAATTCTTCTTTTCTTATCTTCGTTCGGTGTTTTTCTTTTGAATTTTTTTTCTTTTTTGAAGGTCGTTGAGACATTTTATGAATGAAATTAGTTAAACAATTATAATAGCTTAATTACTGTATATAAAGATCTAACAGGAAGAATATCAATTATTCTTCGTAATGAAATTGGAGCAAGAAGAATATTAGGATAACCAAAAAAAAATAGAATATGATTCGAAGATTAAATCCGATTATAGTATGCAGTAAACGTGCAAAAAGATATCTAAAAACGGCGGAAGTAAACATGTTTTAAGAGTTTATAGTTTTTAAGATCACCCAATTTGATCATCTAAAATTAGAAGTTTTGTAATATTAATTAGAATCTTCAGAAAAATTAAAAAAAAAATTGCAAATAATATTATGAACCTTTAGGATATTTCAATGTTTCATAATTAGTTCGTAGAATGTAAAAACTAATAAATCACGTGATTTACGATCATTTTTTTTAAAAAATTTATTCGTTATTCAGGAATAAATAAATGTAATTTCCTACACAATTTACGTGATATTATTATTTTAAATAAAATATAAATATGTTCATGTGAATATCACCACTAATATAGAAATTCATATGTAATGGGCGCTTTCTCTTGAAACAGGTTTTACAAGATTTGAAAAAAGGGTGCTTAGGCTAATTATAGTGTAAATGTCAAAGATTTCAAATATAATTGAGTATTTGGGTCGTATAAGAAAGCACGTCGCTTTTTTTTAACTACTCGCCTTCGCTTATCACTAACCGTCTCACTGTTGCATGTTTCTCCCTTAATTCTATTGTTGCTTTCCTTAATAGTTTCATGAAGGTCAAATTTCTTTAGAAATAAGACGTATTTTGACATCTATTAAGAAATGTTAACCTTTTTAAGGATTCTTTACTTGGAATTTTTTAAAATGTGTTCAATAAATTTTTTTGTTAAAATGGCAAGGGATATTGGTAATTTAGCAAATAAAAACCCCTTAACAAATTATCAATAAAGTTTTTATTCGATGTCACATTAAGTTTACAATTGTAAGGTACTCATGGTTAACATTGATATAAAATAGAGTATTTCTATTTTTCTCTCACCAAAAAAAAAAAATTGTTCAGTTATTAAAATCAAAATGCCTTCTAAACGTCGATTCAAAAAAAGTCAAGAGAAAAAGATTAATCGTGTCAGAAATCTCAGGGCCAAATTAAAAGGAAAGAAAAATAAAAATAAAAAGCTTACCGAACTTTATTCGGAAATTCAAAAAAATGAAAACCTCACAGTTGAAATGGTCCAAGAGAGAAACCTGGTTGAAGAATTCAAAAAAATGAGAATCAATTCATGTAAGAAAAAATGAAATTTCAAGAAATTGATTTCCATAGAAAGTACAAATTTCTTTGAAAAAAAAAATTTTTTATTTTTTTATTTTTTTCATATTAGGATCATCAAAATACAATGACTCAAAATCATACATTTCAATGTACACTTCGCTTCGCTGGTGAAAATAAATTGTGAAATTTTTAAATAATTTCAAATTTCAAATTTCAAATTTTTCAAATGAAAAATTCGTTTATTTGATTCGTTTGGTAGGCTCGCGAAATCTATATATGGGAGATAAGTTATTATACAATTCAAGTTATAAAAGTAAAATTGATGCGTAAAATTATCCAGAAAAATAAATATAATTAAAATGCTAATCAGCTATATAATAATAAAAATGGCAATATATAAGGAATATATCAATATCAAACTTCTGCCACCCTTCGTCTGAATTTTTTTTTAAAAAAAAGAAATTAATACCAGAGACATATAAAATTTGACCTATTTTATCTGCCTCAACAAATCACTTTATTCGGCAAAAGCGACTCGATTTTAGCTGTTTCGTGTTTCCTCTTGCGGCAAAAGCGTCAGGAATTGTTGTTGTAGCTGAAAACTTTAGCCTCAATATTTATCGCCATACAAATAAAATATTTAATAAATCTTTTTATTATTTTTCACTTTAACGTTAAGAATAACGATGATCTTTTACCCTGTGGAAATTTCTTTCTAAATCTTTTATCTCTGTCGCTGCATAATATATATCAGATAGTTGTTGAATCTGTCTCTGTCATTACGGTTGCCAATAATATTCTGAACCACCTACAACTGGTGCGATTTAGTTTTTGTTGTAGTCGATTTTCTGCTAGCTTCTCCAATTTCCTTTAAACCAAAACTAGGTTATAATTTGACTTTAAAATCTGTCGTATCACGTCATATATGTACAGATAAAAATTAAATCAAGTTTTCAAAATTGACAAATTAGGTGTAGAGATTTAAATATGCAACTCTCATACAATGTCTTAGAAGATTTATTGAACTTAAAAATGTTCTTACGGAAATAAAGACTTATAGAGAAGTGGTCACCACTATTTTTGAAGAGGAGTTTTAATTATTACAAAAATTATTATTATTACTTTATCATAATTATTTTTAAAAGGCAAAGGTGCCGGGCCTAATAACTATGAAAAAGAAAAAAGAGAAAAGAATTAAATCGTCCCAATGGAACAATTATAAATTGAATAAACCGAGTCGAATTTGGAATTTCAAATGATTGAACTGTGACTGATTCGCTATTCCGAATTTGATATAATGTCAACAACGCGAAATTCTCAATTAAATAGAAGTTTCAAATTTTTAGCCGAATGTATATTAAGACGTTAATAATAAATGATGGTTGTTAATTTCAAATGAAAGTCGCGACTCAGACGACGCTGAGTCGATTGAAAGGGTATAACGACCGACTGAGCCAACTCCAGAATTTTCCACAGCTAGTACACTAGGACATTGATGTTTTTCTTGGAAGATTGGAAGCAATATTGGAAGCACTTTTGGAAGGTTTGAAAGCATAATTTTCTTATAAACCATTTGCATTGGAAGCTTCCAACCAAAATTTTATACATAACTGATTATATTTGAAATTCAAAGCAAAAACGAGAATTAATAACAATTAATGAATGTCGCAGAAACTTCAATAATACAGGCAGATGATCAAAAAAAATTATTTTCTCGCTCGCATCACTTGCACTTTGACCAGCAGTATTTTCTCATCAAAGCCTCATTAATTGAAACCAACCTTTCGAAGTCGTCGGAGCCTTGCTCGATTTTAAAGAAAAAGGGTATGCCGGTGCTATTGCATCTTGAGAATATGAAGGCGCTTCAAACCAGCTTTAGTTGAAAACAATGTTATACCTGATTTTGAAAGTGGAAACCGCATTGTATAAATAATCCTCTTAGTCAACCAAAATACTTAAACAAGTTATATTTTGTTAGATATCAGCTTTCCGGAAGAATTTGTTCTCACCAACATTAAAAAATTTACGTTTAAATTACCAGATTTCAATGTTGAAATGCTTGAAGGAATTTCCAATCTCCACCGAAATTTCATTAATATCCTACTCGGTGTTATTAGATTTGTTTTTAAACTTTAATATTCATTGGTAGTCTCTACGTACTAGGTAAGTATTTTGCCTATTTCATATGGTGCGCTTCAACAGATTTTTTAAAGATTTGCATTTTATAGTATATTGTTGGATTTTAGTAATCAACAAGTGCATCCTCTATTTATGATTCAAAATCGTAAAAACGATAAAGCTAAGTTGGTACGCAAATTACCACCGAACTTCTCGTCTGAATATTCATTTACTCCATCTGTGGATAAAACCATAATCTTCATGAGCATAATCTCTACATTTATAAGGCTTTAATTCCTGGAGCATATTGAAAGGAGCTTCCCTCAAGAACAGTCAGTTGTGGTTCAACATGACTGGTCTGGTTGTTGCAATATTAACAGCACAGCAATGTTTAAAATTCGCCAATATCTTTTGCACTAGATGAAAACCTATTGTAATAGTGATGGAGAGTTTGTTCTTTTCTTGTAATTTTCGTACGTAATATGCGAACATATGCGAACAATTAACCAACATTAATGTTGTTGATTGATTTAGATATATTTAATATCTGAATATATAATTCGTGTTATACATTAATTCTTAATTAAACCAAATAACAATTAATGTACCTTTAAAATTAGTTTTCATTCTGTAATTTACGATTTAAGATAAAGAATTTATAATAATTAGATATTTTTATGCTTTGCTTTTTGAGGGGATAATAAAAACACAAAAGGTGGAATATTCATAAAATTAAATCATGAATACGGAATTTAGCCACCCAGTCGTTAGATTTATTACTTTCAAATGTTGAATTTGATGGTTAAAAAGGTTAAAAAAAAAATTTGAAGGATAAAAAGGATAAAAATCATTCATGCAAATCAACTTATTTGGTTAATTTCCCTATTTTGGAAGAAAATAAAATTTTCATGTTAGCGTTACACGGAGGGTTTCACTAGTAAAAATATATTTTTTTCCCATAAAAAGAACAATTTGTTTTTTTTAGAAAATATATTAAATATATTTATGTCCACTCGATTTTAATGGTTTAAGAACGCATAATTTATATATATAAAAAGGGTTTTTTTTTTGTGTTGCGTTATGAGATGGAATTTCAATTAAATTTTAAATAGATTTCCTTTAAGGGAAGGGAAATGAAGTTATTATTGTCTTAAATTTATCTAAAAATGATGTTTTTATTTTGATAAAAGATAACAAATTGTCAAAACGATATACACTTTCTATTCTGTAACTGTCCTACATTATGTCCCACATAAAAGCCCAACAATATCGTAATGGAAATTATTTTCAATTATTAATATATAAAAAATATTCAACTATGTTAAAAATGCGATTAATAAGAATGAAAATTACGTAAAGATAAAATATTTCTTGAAACGATTCTTCTTCCCGCAAATAATATATTTTAATTTTTTCCTTAACGTTAAATGTTATTTTTTCCGTTCTTAAATTTCTTGAAACGATTCTTCTCTCCACAAATGATACATTTAATTTTTACTTCCTTAATTTTTTTCTAATGTTCTTTGGAGGTCTTATATTTCTTGAAACGGCATTGACCGGGAATCGCTGTTAATCCTGCCAAATTCTTTGATTTCGGTTGTGTGAGGCATATTCGAAGTCGTCGTCGTGGTACTGAATAAGTCGCTGATTCGTTGTTCTTTGGAGGTCTTATATTTCTTGAAACAATACTTCCCCAGCAAATTATATATTTAATTTTTTTTCCTTTTTTTGTTGAAGGATAATCCGGTTGTTAAGAGGTTCGCTTCTGATAGTTGAACTTAAGCTCAACGAGTGTAGTGTTTTTTTCGTTTTTTTATTTTCACGAAAAATTATAATGTTTTTTTTTTTCACAATCCATAAGGCATTAGTTATCTTAATAATGTTGTGAAAGAAATTTTTTTTAAACTTTTTTTAACAATTATTTTTGATATATTTGGATACGACGAAAGAAATTTTGTTCACAAAAAGATGATTTAAACATAAAACATATCGGTTTGATTTTTTCATGTAATTTGTATTTAGAGATTAGGAAAAAATTATAATCGCCAGACAGGCAGAAACAAACATCATTTTTATATCTAAAATTCCAGACTTTATGATGTCCTATTCTTAGGGATGAATTAAGTCGGATTGCAATTTTTAGATAAATTCGAAACTATAAGATAAATTACCATTTACAATTTAATAAATTAAAGGGAATTCTATCAAAATAATTGTAGCTTCCTTTTATTTTCAAATAAACATTTGAATTTAGTCAATCAAAAGTTATGAATAAAAAGTTATTTACCGGTATTCACATGAGCGGAGTTAAATATTAAAAAATATAAAAAGGAATTTATAACAACTATTAAAATGCAACACAATTGTCTTTTTTTTTATTTCTTTTTGTATAACTTCAAAAATTTAGGAAAACTGAAAAATGATATCTAATTATAGGATAACTTTTATTGGATGATTCGGATGATGAAATTACTATAGTGGAGATTCTGAATAATATCATTGGCTACGATAAAGGAAATCTCTCTTTTTATAATAAATTTTCTTTCTATGGCTTTGGCAAAGATCCATTTCTTGCGGCTTGAATGACAGAAATGCTTATTAATTTCAAAAACGGTTCCCATATACATTCCATGGAGTCCGAATTTGTGTGACAGCAAAATTGCCGCGACGCGGCGCAGTCAATTTCCGAGAGTGACACTGTAAGTAGAAAAATGATAAAATGTAAAAGTAATTTTTAATTTAAAATAGCGGGTCGACTCGTCTCATTATTTAACAAATTAAGCTGTCTATTTTCTATTTTGCATTATATCTGGTTATACGCCATAACTTTTTTTTTTAAAAAAAAATGGTTATTTATATCTTAAAAGGTAGATCAGCTTTTTTAGGGTTTATATACATAAGATCTAAAATACAGTAGTACTTACTTCATATACGTCAAAAATCTAATTTTCTTTGAGGAAGTTACGTATAAAATCTTCTCATTTTCGAGTAATTTATTGCCTTAAAATAAAAAGGAATATTGCTAAAAAGATGGTATCAAGATATTGAATAAGGACAGCTAATTTTAGATTTTTTCATGTTACTATATATAATTTATTTTGGTAATATTTACACTTCTTTTATTTCTAAACTATAGTTGGACAACAATTTTCTTTGTGTATCGTTAAATTCAGGTGAATGGAAAATAACTATCAATAGAGACAATGTATGGGATCTTTGCAAAAGGAAAAATTAGTTAGTTAATGTAATATGAATATTTTTCAGCTCATAATTGGCAAATTTGACTTTTATTGCAAAAGGTCCCATATATCTCGTAACTCAATGTTAATATCAACTGACTTAAAAGGCTTTACTGGCAACGTTCCTATATGATATTTTATTAATGAAAATAAAAATAATAAAAATAATTATTATGACTCCTCCGTACCTTCATCTCTTTCTTCTCTCTCTTCTCTGTCTTTTTAAACAGATATAATAATAGAAAAAACAAGCTTATGATAAAAATTTAAAAATAGCTTATCTTATTCTAACCTTTTATATTTTGCTCAATATTTGATGTTGAGAAGGTTCTTGCATCAAGATCTTACTTATATTTTAAGATTTTAACAGGTTAAGGATCTTTAGTCCAGCTCCAACTTTCTAATTTTAGCTTTTAAAGCGGCACAATCTCTCCTTCTGTCACATCATCTTTGTTGTTGTTGCTGCAATGTATTTGATACGCCTTATTGGTCTATTAATTTTGTTCTTTTTTTAAAAAAAAAAACCTATACGTAAATTTTTTTGATTTACTATTTATATTATTATACATAAATAATATTTTTTTTTTTTTGATTTTTTAGTTTTTTTAATATAATGAGAATATCAGAGACTATACGTCAATATAAATAAAATAGCCATTTTACTATATTATGTAGAAGTAAAAATTTTGTATCATAAATTTTTTTATTTTATTAACTTTATGAACGTCATCCAACGTCCTAATTAATTAATTTTTATTTAGATTATATAAACAACAAAATCTTTTGTTGCTTTTATTTAAAAATTTCTCCTGCCGTATAATTCATTAACTTTCGCAATTTAACATTAAAAATGGGAAGAACTAGTAAAAAGGAATTTTTAAATGTTGACAGACAATTACATCGACAAAGGGAGCGGGAAGAGCGACAAAGAGTAGATTTGTTGCACTAATAGATTCGGCATCAACGGCAACAAAACATACAACAGCAACGACAACGGCAACGACAATGACAAGAGCGGCCACTTCATTTTTGTTGGTGATGGTGGAAGACGACACAATAAGCGCGAACTTGCGCAAGTTCGTACTTAAGCTAGTGATGCTAGGATACGTTGTATCAATGAGTAAGGCCAGCATGAAATTGATATTCTCGAGGAGAGGATGCGTACATTAGAAAGTAAGCTATCTTTTAATATCATTATTTTTTTCAAAATTTATTATTATTATTATATCTTTTATAAATATTTTTTCATTTTAAAGGGGAAATAGAGGCGGAAATGTCGGAGGACGAGGAAGAAGAAGAAGGGGGGAAAGATTCCCATACTAATGTTATTTAATACTAA
Organism: Funneliformis geosporum; assembly: GCA_946474995.1. Classification (NCBI taxonomy): domain Eukaryota; kingdom Fungi; phylum Glomeromycota; class Glomeromycetes; order Glomerales; family Glomeraceae; genus Funneliformis; species Funneliformis geosporum. The sequence goes on from CAMKVN010002003.1 coordinate 8,484, forward strand.
TACTTAACAGTACATCATCACTAACCATAATTTCAGAACGAAGATCATTAAAAATGTGTTCTTAAGCTAATTTAATTAGCCTTTTTCATGACACTTTCAACCTACCTATTCATGATTTCTTGTTTCAATACTATTAATATTTTGCTAAATCATATATGTTTGAGAACTTTTTTCGACGGCACAGTTATTGATGATTGCAAGAGGAGAAGGAGAACATCATAATCATTATTCTGCTTCGATCTCAACGCTTGAATACTGGAAATAATTACAGCAGAATTAGAATTATACAGCCTTTATCTTTCTAAATTTCTTTTAGTGACCTCTATTTTACATTAAGAAAGACGAATTTCTTGGTTAACTAAAATTGATTTGAACAATTCTATTTTTCTGTACAGCTCGTATTATCAGAAGGAGCATTATTAATGAGAGAATTCTTATGAACAATTGGGAACATGTCGTTACCATGCCATGTTGACGGTGTAGTAATTTCACATATGGTTTTATAAAGTGCTAAAGTATTTTATTAATTAATGTCATTAGAGCATATTTGGTATAATTTAATATCTAGAAAATAATAATAAACTGACATTTAAGAGAAAAATATTGATAAATAAAAAAAAAGGAAATAAATACTCGGGTCATCGTCTAAGGCTGAATTTTCAAATTTATAAAGTGAATTATTCTAATATTGTGTTTTACTTACGTTAAACAAGTTGTTCATAATTCTTCCGAAATACTCTCTTCTCCGCTGAATATCCTATTTGATATTTATAAGAATTATACGAATCGTAGAAGATTACACGTTTGGACAACGCGCTTATAAGACTTAAATTCCAAAAATTTAAAAGCCTTTTTAATGTTCTATTGATTTTTATACAATAATGACAAAAGGAAATTTTCTAGAAATCTTATATAAAATTCAATAATTTCAACCACATTCAGGAATTATAAACGAGATATTAATAACAAAAATGTGCTTACCAGTAAGGCACGATATTGCCGCAGTTATGAGGCTGAGTAACTGTTTACTTAATAAATACTTAGTAACGAGTTATACTGACATGCCGTAAATCCTCAAATAGTGAATGATCGATAAACATTTTTATTTGTAATCATGAGGAAAAAAAAAAAAAAGGAACTTGCATAATCAGGAGAAAAAAAAATTGAATCATATGGGCTGGGCGTGCTAAAAAGTTCTATAACATTCGTTAGTAATAAAATATATAATATGTAATGTAATGTAATAGATCAGATAATATTTTTTATCCATGATTACACAATATAAAAAAAAATGTAGTAAAATATATTATTAACGTTTCCATTCACAAAATATCGTTGCGAAATTGCTGCGGCTAATTGTTTTATTTGAAAATTCTAATCTAAAAGGTACTTTTGTCCAGGGAACAAATTGACTGAGAACATTATATTATCCAGATCCGATCACCCACCATTAAACTAAACAAAAAAAAAAAATTCTTTTTATTAATAATTTTATACTAGCATTATGTAATGCAAATATGTCTAAATTTGGCAATGACAAGAATTCTTCATACTGATCCAAGTTTAAACAGGTTTTTTTATAACGTCAATTTCATTGGATATATTAATTTTTTTTTTTTTTTTTGCTTATAGTTGCACGATCAAGAATATGCAAGTCGATCGCAAATGACATTGATAAAAACCACCAAATTATTTTTAAAAAATTTTTTAACTATTTAAACACAAATATGGGTAAAAAAAATTATCAGGTACCCGTAAAAATTTTTACGCGAGAAGATCCATGGTGGCAACTCGACGCCGCCAGCAACAGCAACAACAAATTTTGATGGAAAGGGCAGTAAGTCCTAGAAAGTCCTCCTATATCTTACGAAATTATATAAGAGGAGGAGGCTCGTTTCGCGGAGGAACAACAACGACAAAAAGCACGATGACGACAACGACAACGACGACAACATCGACAACAACATTCACAACCTCAACCACCGTCGTATGAAAGTATAGAAAGCCCACCTCCGTCATACCAAAGTGTAATACTTTTACAAGTGATAGAAGAGGAGGAGGCCCGTGAAGCGGAGGAATTTAGGAGGGCTTTCGAATGAGGAGGTTCGCAACCTTTTTTCAGTTTTAAAAGGAAGAAGGTGATGGGGTCAACCACAACCATCGCATGAAGATCCTCCATCATATGAAGATGTTATGATGGAGGATGCTCGCAGAAACCGGGAGAGCTCCGTCGATGCAGCTTCTATGAGAGAAGAAATAGAACTGCTCGAAGAGATTTTAGGAATTTTCGGAGGTAAGCAACCTTTAATAATTTATCATAATTTTTAATATTTCTAATTGTATAACATTTATCATATTTTTTTTTCGTTTTAGAGGAAGAAGAAGGTGATGGGTCAACCACAACCATCGCATGAAGATCCTCCATCATATGAAGATGTTATGATGGAGGATGCTCGCAGAAACCGGGAGAGCTCCGTCGATGCAGCTTCTATGAGAGAAGAAATAAAACTGCTCGAAGAGATTTTAGGAATTTTCGGAGGTAAGCAACCTTTAATAATTTATCATAATTTTTTAATATTTCTAATTGTATAACATTTATCGTATTTTTTTTTTCGTTTTAGAGGAAGAAGGTGATGGGATGAAAATGTGGAGTATTAATTATTTTTTATAACTAATAATGATTTATAACTTAAAAATGTAATACTTACATTTTCCATTGAAAAAAGCGATAAAATTTTTTAAATAAATAATAGTTTAAAATATTAAACAATAGGCTTTTCATAATAATGGGACACCGGATAAATTACTTATCCGGCACTTAGAAGCCCAGAATCAACCAATCAATTTGATTTAAATATAATAGTTATTCGGCACGAAGTGCTATTAATTTTTGATGTAGTATTATTACATAATTTAAGATTTTATAGAAAAATTTTGAAATTATATTATAACGATAATCAATAATCGGTATTAATATTACTTTTTTTAAGTTAAAAAGACACATTGTTGGAATACAAGATTTTAATTTGATATTGAACTGAATCAAAAATAAAGTGCTCGATAAGGATCTCTAAATCAACGACCATTCATATTTTACATTTTCCGTGATAAAAAAAATAACATCAATTACATATCATATGTATAATGATTTTTTTTTAATTAAGAAGTTCGTTTGTCAAAGTACTATCACAAGATAAAGTGCTGGCAATCAAACTACGTTAATTATGTGAAGTTAATGACTTGGAAATTTTTAGAAATATAATTATACATGGACTAGCAAAAAATGCCCCTCCGGTAAATTATTGTTTTTTTTGAGAAAAAATATTAAAAATGCAATTTTAGATTGTCGAAAGAAAGTTTATGTTGAATATTTCGATAATTTATTATATGTTTAAAGATTGGATTATCATATAGTTCAGCATATTCAACTTTATATAAAATCATAAAAAAAATTTTCGACGACGAAAGGATCAGAGGGCATTTACTAGTCCATGACCCATATATAAACAGATATCTGCGCCATATCATATTTTAGAAATTTATTTTCAATATCAAAGAACTTCAAAAAAAAAATTACGTAGTGAATATTTCTTGTATGAATCATCCACTACGACGGTTAAAATTCTCGGTGAATCTCTCCCCTAAAAAAAATATGAGAATGAGAGATGAAATAATAATAACAAATTTTGGAAATAATGGTATGCTGTTATAAGCTTCATCAACTAACTTTCACAATAATTTATTAAAGTTTTATTAAAGTAGTATTGGAAAAGAAGTATTGGAAAGAGAAATATGCGGAAAATGCATTTAGACGCGATTTCACTTCATATCACGTCATCGACGTACAAACTTAAAAATTACAAATTTTACGTCACTTAGTTCGCTTTATAATATTACTTTGATCCGTGAAATAGGTCGGAACAATTGGACGGCAGTCAATTACTACTGGCAGATTTTCTTGAAGGAATTCCTTGCAGATAAGTGCTGTTAATTCGCTGATGGCTTCTTCTTATGTAAAATCTTTTTATGAACATGTAATTTATTATTCAAAAAATATTGAAACCAATTTTCATTTCATTATACCTTCTAGCACTTCCTTTCTCATCTTGTCTTCACCAGAAACTAAATAAATCTAATATACAAAAATAATAGATCAAAAAATATAATATTTTTCATATAGACTTATCTCAAATAACAAACTCAACCAAATTAATCGATTCCTTTTCTGAAAATTATTAAATTCTGTCAATTAACGTTAATAAAAAAAATAGATAGATTGAGAATATAAAATGAATTTGAATATGAATATCTCAAATTGTAAATGTTTTCCTTTATTCGTTTACTATAATTGGATACATAATCGCTTTATCAAGGTCTATAACGCGATTTGCGCTCTAATAAGTAAATTTCCTATCTTAGAATATAAAATAAAGTAAGTATTTAAAATATATGAAATAATCATTTTTACCGTATATACTTAAAATAAACCATAAATACTTATAAAAATGAATAGCATGTTTGTTAAACATTCCTGCGTGATAAAATGGTTTATAAGTATGTGCTCTATTTGCTCCTTTTATAATAAAAATTTTTATCAGAGGCATTTCGATTATATTGGTTGAATTAAATCATTCAGAACAACCTTAATATTATAAATAGAAGTACAAAGGGCTTACGTTCGCAGATGTAAATTAACGTCTTCTTCATTATCTAGTTAATTTAAAGTAACGAGATTATTCAAAAAATGCAAAATTATAAAGGTGCAGAGAAAATAGGCTAACATCAACATTCATAAGTTTGCGTTCCGCTTCCACTGTAGAAATATGTTCGATCTGTAATATTCCTAAATTTACCAATTCACGAAATTTTAAGCCGCCAGAATAAAATGCACGTCAAAATCTGCAAAATCAAATATCATTTTAAAGTCCTTGTGTCAACTCTTTGCATTGTATTTGAATGTCGATCCGTGCAATGTATTTCATGTATTTTTCTGGGATATTACGTTTTAAATTAAAAATAATCGAATAAGTAAAAATTATTACTCTCACATAGATTTTGTCAATTTGATAATTCAAAAAAAAAATATTGAAATAAATAATAAAATACTAAGAAAAATGGTTGCGAATAATATAAATAATATTGTATAAAAATTTAAGTTTTAGAGCTTTAAAAATAAATAATGCGATATAGTAGCGTGTATCTGCTCATGTAATCATTCATATTGACTCATAAAACGTGACATCTCGATGTGAACTCATATTTAATATATAAACAGCACTTACTCGTCAAAATTATTTTCACAAAAAAAAAAAATCATTTTTTTTAACTTAAAATTTTCAAACAAAAAAAATTAAAAAATGGCTAAAAAAAAAAACATTATTATGCCAGAAGATCAATGATAATTGCTCGTCAACAGCAAAGAGAACAAGAACGACAACGACAGCAACAACAACAACAACCACAACCACAACAACCACAACAACCACAACAACAACAACAACAACAACAACAACAGCAACAACGACGATCAGAAGAAGATGAAAGTCCTCCATCATATGAGGAAGTCATCCTTGAAAATATGATGCTTGCACAAATAACATCTGTAGATGGAGGTAAGCAACCTTTAATAATTTGTAATAATTTTTTTAAAAAATGTATTTCTAAATGTATAACATTTCTCATGTAGAGGAAGAGAACGTAGAAGGTGGAGATATTGCGGGGGATGATTAATTTTTTATTTTTTTATTTTTATTTTATTTTTTTTTAATTTGTAATATAAACTTGCATTTCATTAAATAAATACAGAAAACTTTATTAAAATGATTGAAACTTATTTTACACATTTTCAACACCTTTACGTTTTATATTTTCAAAAATGATAGTGCTCAACAATAAGAAATAATCTACACAAAAAGAAAATTCCCCATTATGTTCTGTTTTGTTTTTATTAAAAGCTAAAAAAAAATTACAGAGCATTGCGAATTATGATCTTCGGTTACGTCAAGCTTTCCCTTTCCATATTCTATTAGTATTTTCATCCATTATTAATAAAATTTTATTTTTTTTTATATTTTATTTTTTAACTTATCATAAAAGAATCTCGAATATGATAATGTCAATTAACAATCCCTTTATTTAAATATTTTATCTTTGCGTTAAATAAAACTCTGTCAATTATTATAATAAATCTATATCGACAATAAGGGAAGAGACAGATATTAAGCCATTATAGAATCCTTGTGAGATTTATTGTTCACGTGATTATATTAAATAAATTTAACCAATAATCATCAAGCATTATCTTTAAAGTCGTTCTAATTGGTCTTAAAAAGATAATTTTGATTTATATACTTTAATTAAATTTCTTAATAATAAATATATCATTATTATACATAAATTATTTTATTAATTTTAAAATAAAAAAATTCTTTTAAAATTAAAAATATACTTAATTTAGGATTAGATTCTAGGACATCTAAAATTTTAAAGATATTTTAAAATTTTAAAAAGAAATTTAAACTTATTTTAATAGGTAACTTTAATTAAAAAATTGATAAAATAATAAATATTTAAAAAAATTAAATCTTTAAATCTAATAGTTTTTTAAAATTAATCAGGACCAATTAGGATTAATTAGAACCTTTACCAACCCTAATTATCTTACAATTTAAAAAAATATAGTACTTCTTACTAGTCATAAATGAAATCACATTCCAAATTACAACCTATCAAATTATTAATAAATTCTGAAATAGAATTTGTTAATTATGTATTTAATTAAGGATGGTACTGCAATTGTTTTTTCAAATCTGCAATATTGCATAGTAATCCACAATTCCGCAATTCAAATCACGTGATTTGTGATGTAATTTGTGAGTAATTCGTGTAAATACATAATCGCAAATAATT
>CAMKVN010002004.1:0-15388 GCA_946474995.1 Funneliformis geosporum
TTGATATAGAATCATTAATTACGTATACAAACCTTATAAAAAACGTATCATTTCCTTATTTCGATTTCTTATAGGGATATAATACTCTATTTTTTTAATATTATTAATTGTTTTCATATAAAATTTATATTAAGAAAAACTTAACTATCAGACGATTTAGAAAGAATATACTTACTACTATGTTAAAATACTTTGTGTTATATATATAGTTGCATTATTAAATACTTATAAAATGTAAATTTTATTTACAAAATATAAAATGGTTATATAATTTTAAATATTTAAAATAAATAAATATTTATTTTTTGAACTTTAATTATTAATAAATATTTAATATTTCAATATAAAATGATATCATACCCATTATTTCAATCTTGTAAATGTATTTTTGTAAATGTATTATGGTATTGATATTAAAACTATATAGTATTAATATCATTTTGATGTTATATCAGTATCATAAAAATATCGAATTGATATCATTTTAATATCATATAAACATCCTTTCGATATTGTTATCTATATCGTATCAATATCATTTTAATATTAATATTGATATAATATCAATATAAATATGATATCGAATCAACTTTGTAACTTTATTGTATAGATGTTGTATTTATATCATATCAATACTATTTCAATACCATTTTGATACTAATATCAATATTGTATCGATATTGTATCTGCATCGAAATAATATAGTAAAGATATATTTAATGATCTTAATTCAATTATCATCAAAGCATGGTAAAGTTATCGTAATGATATAGATTCAATAATGAATCAATATCATTAGAATTTTTTAGTTTTTGTAAAGTAAATAATTTAGGTTATTGGTTGTTATAGTATTATCATTAGTTCTGACTAATCAAATTATATTCATGATTATTTTTGTTTTAAATTTGAGCTAATCATATAAAAATTATGTCATTTATAACTTTTCATCTTAAACTTATTTTATAAATTTGACTTATAATTTTTATAAAGAACAAAGTTATTGGTTTATTTCTTTTAAATTTTATTTTTTAAAAATCTTGAAAGATTTTTAAGTGTTATATTTTAATTATTGAGTATAGACTTCTTATATTATATATATATAAACAAAATAAATATTTATTTTTTTTCATTTTCTTATGTAAATATTTATTAAAAATATTGTTTATTTTAAAATGTATATTTTTTTATAAGTAGGATTAGTTTCAGATTTTATAAATTAATCAATTAAAATTCATTTAATCATATGATAAAAAATAATAAACAAAAAATCCTTTTTATTTCTTAACAAAAGTTATTCATTTAGTATGAAAGTCCTTTATATTAATATTAATATTAATAAATACTTATTATATCTTTGTCTTTCTACTAATTGTTTTTGCTTCTTCAATAAATATCTTACTTTTTTTTTCTATTATTTTCTTTGTTATTAATTTTTTTTTGATTTTTTATCCTACTAACTGTTTCTTTTTTACTTTTTTTTTACTTTTATATTTTACATATTATCTCTTTTTTACTTTTTTATTCTACTAATTTTTTATTTATATGTGAATTTTTTGAAGCATTAAATATTTAACATTTATTTTCTTTATTTTTTTGGAAATATTTTTATCATTTAACTAAATTTTTAACTTTGATGATAAATGCTACTGTAACCTTATTTTATTTTTATTTTTTAACTTATATTATTTGTAATTCATTTTTAAATTGTTTTAAATAAATATAAATATATTAAATTCAGGTAAATTTACAAAATATTATATAACTGAAGTTTTAAATTACATTTTATTAAAAGATATAAAATATTATAATGAATTTATAGCATAAATTTTCGTAAACTTTCAAAATTTTTTATTATCTTAAGTTTTATATAATATAATACCATAATGTTATACAGTATTACACTGTAATCTTTTAAATTTTAGTATTTTTATAAGCTTGCATAATATTATATTATAATATTATGAATTACTATACTATAAACTTTGCATAATTACATATCATAATACTTACATAGTATTGCATAATAATATTACAAAATATTACAAAAATATAAATTATGTAATCTTAGAATAGGTTCGAAAGTTTTATAATATTACAGAATGTAAGTTTACGCAATATTATATTATTAAATTTACTGATATATAATATTTAATTAACTTTTTCTAAATGATTATAAAGAATATATTATTCTATATTACATAAAATTATTTTTAATAATATTCTATATGATATTATTTTTTACACTAATATTTTTTATTGAAGTATTTTTAAAATTATAAAAATATTTTTTATTAATATTTTTATAATAATAAAAATTCACAATTTAAAATCATTATAAATTTTCTAATATATATATATATAAATATATAGAGGCTTATCTAAGAAAATCGAGGTCTGAGATTAATAATTTGTTTTAAATAAAAAGATGATTAAATATTTGTTTCAAAAATTGAGAAGCGAAAAATTGCTGCTATTTTTATATATGTTGATCTTGATCACGTGATATAAATTTGATTATAAAAAATTGTATGCAGGTTTGATCTAAGAAAATGACTTTCTGAAGCATTGTTACACAAATATTATACAGCATACAATCAAACCTTGATATAGCGAACTCTTGATATAGCGAATTTTTAAATCAAATATATTAAAATTACCTTTACTATAGTGAACTAGCCAATTAAATTCTTTAAAAAATTCGTTATAAGCTTATAACGAAGTTGATATCCAGATCCTAGAATTTGTTATATCAAGCATTCACTGTATACAGTTACTATAATAGGGTTCAGCTTTTAAAAATTTATATGCTGTACTGTATATATATACTTATTAATTAAATGCATGCGAAAACTTTGATTTTCATGCAACAATAAAATTAAACTTTTTTTTTTAAAAAAAAAAAAAAAAGAACATATTGAATATATTTTTTATATTAAAAAAATTTTTGATTTAAATATATAACTGTTTTTTTTATTAGATGCTTTTAAAAAAAAATACTTTTTTTATTAAAAAAAATAATTCTTATTTGTAAAAAAAAAATCTATTCCACTCTATTCTATTTAAACTTTCTTTTTAAAAAATAAAACAAATTGCCTTTTAATTTTTTAAGAAATAAAATATTACATATCTTTATAAGAATAAGAAAATTTTTTTTTTAAAAAAACAAAATAAAATATATAATCTGTATTCCTTATTTTTCTTTAAAAAAATTTTTAATTAAAATTAATTTGTTTCTTAACTTTTTTAAAAAATTTCTATTTTTTAAGAATAAGACGCTACCTTTTAAAGTATTTCTATTTTTTAAAAATAAGACTTTCTATTTAAGATAATTCATACTTTTTTTTTTACTTTTATCAATTTCTACTTTTTTTTAAAAAAATAAGATAATCATTCGCTTAGCTTCTTTCTTTAATTTTCTAAGAAACCATTTTTTTTATTTTTTAAGAAATAAGAGAAATAAGATAATCCAATCTGCCTTTTTTTAAAAAAAAGGATTTTACATTTTTATAATGTATTACACCTCTTTTATCCTACCTTTTCTTTTTTATTAAAAAATACAATAAATTCAAAACCAAAATATAACTTAACTGAATTAGGATTAGAAAATTATGAGGAAAACGAATTAGTTTTTGATATAATCCATGATTTAACATTATTTTTTCAACAATCGAGTTGTACTTGTCATCATACTTTAAAAATTAAAGAATTTATAAGTTGTTATAATAAAGTGAGTTTTAAGCGTTTCTTTGAAAGACATATTCAATTAAAATCTTTGGACAAGTATAAACTTGAACTTCATATAAAATCTCAATTAATGGCCTTTGAAATTAGCAATAAAAAAAATAATAATAAAATAATTCAAAAACATAATTATAGATATAATTATAATATATCATTACCTTTTTGTAAAAGTGTATATTTAAAAATGTGTGGTATTTCTGAATATAAGCTTTTTATATTACAAATTGACTTGCAAGACAATGGCTTAACTGAAAGAATTCATGGTAATACTGGGCATGCACCTAAATGAAAATTCTGAATTTATTTAGAATCAGATATAATATTTCTTATCAATCAATTTTTAATGCAATATAGAATAATTTACGGTTTACTGTCTCCAATGAGACATTGAAATGATTCTGGTATGTTTGTTTATCTTCCAACTGGAAAATCATATATGTCAATTTATGAAGAATTTAAACAAAATTTTTATATAGAACATGACGAATCAACTAAAGTTGTATCATATAGTACTTTTAAAAGAATTTGGCATGAAACATTACAAATTTAAAATTTCAATCTCATGAAGTGATTTATATGAAACTTGCGAAAGTTTTAAGGCTCAAATGCAAATTACAAAATATAATATTGAAGAATACTAAAATATTAAAAATCAATTTGGCGAACATAAATTAGTAACAGAAATTGAAAAACAGAATTATAATAATATTATAAATAAAAGTAAAAATGATCCTACAATTACACATTTATGTTATTATTGGGCACAATACATATCAATGCCATATTCATCTCAACAGATTAGCTCACTTTATTTTAAATCTCCTTTCATAGTACATTTATTTGATATTTGCAAAATCGAAAATAGACAAAACCAACAATTAAATTTACTATTGGAGAAAATGAACTTCCAGAAGGCACTTCAAAAGGTGCCAATACTACAATAAATATGGTATATAAGTTTTTTCAAAAAGTTGGACATATAGGAAAAGAATATTTATATATATATTGTAATAACTGTACTGGTCAAAATAAAAACAACTCATCACTATAGTTTTGGTCTTGGATAATAATGTTAGGTTGGTATAAAGAAATTTCAATAAATTTTATGATTCTGAGACATACCAAATTTATATGTGATTCTTTTTTTTGGACATATTAAAAAAAAATATAAAAATCAAGTAATTAATACTATAAATGATATAGAATTTGTTGAAAATAATTCATCAATAAATAACGAATCAATTTCATTTAATAATAATATAGGGTGGATTTGGTATGACTTTAATTTATTTTTTAAAAATTATTTTATAAAGCTTTCTAATATAAAATCATATTATCATTTTCGTTTTAGCAGTTTACCAAATGATATTGGTAAAGTATATGTATCAAAAAAATTAAATGATAGAGAAATATGTTTTAAATTATTAAATAATAATGATTTTAATAAAAATAAGCAACTAAACATAATTTCTAACGTACAATTAACAAAGGAAAGACAAGAATACTTATATTCCAAAATTAGACAATATGGGTAGTATTCTATTAAAATTGAGGTACGGATCATATGATTTACTATGTCTCGTAACCCACTTTTAATAGATCAGCTCCTATATGTTAATGAACCATATAAGAATGTATATTGTTTTAAACCTGAAAACTATAATAAATAATAAAAATAATTAATTTAAATTTTTAAATTTAATTTTTTTATAATAAAACGATTTATAATTATAACGATCATTTCCTATATAAAATGCTGATCATTTCTAAAACTATTTTTAGATTTATTATAAAAAAATTTAAATAGCCAATTAAAAAAAAAGTTATTAAGTTAATATACTATAAAATTTTAACCAATTAAAGATAATAAATTATATATTAATTTAAATTAAAAATCTCAATTTATATTAAAAAGTATCAGAACTCCATTTTCTTAAATCACAACCCATATTATATTTATCATTAAAAATTACTTTTAATCCATTTAAAATTTTATTTTAGCAATTACAAACTATATTTTAATAAAAAATATTTTATATATAGTGTTACTAAATAAATATTTATAAATTATAAATAAAACAAATAATTTTATAACTATTTATAAAAATAAATTAATATATTAAATAATTAATTTAAATATAATTTAAATCTTTTATTTTAATACTTTTAATATTTAAGTCTTCTATTAAATTTAATAAATATATTAATATTAGGAAATTTAAGAAATTATTAAAATTAATGCATTTTATAATATAATAATTACCAATACTTTGACTAATTTCTAAATTTAAAATATCATTTAATCTTTCAGTAAAATTAAGTAACTGACTAGTATGATATGCTTGTGGATGCGATTTAATAGTAATTTCATCATTAATAACATTAATTTGCATTTGTTTTAATACTTTATCAGCTTTATGAAAATCTAAAATATCATTCTTTAATTCTTTTTCAAAATCATTAGAAGTAATATTTTTTTTCCAATTTTCAACAATCTTTTTAATTTCTAATGCAGTTGGTCTTTTTAATGGATCCATATTCCAACATCTTTTCATTAAATTTATATAACATTGTGGAGTATTTTTAATAATTTCAGGACGTTTACCTTTGCAAATATCTAAGCTAAGTTGAAAATTATGAGCTTCATTAATAAATGGAGAAATTCCAGAAATAAATTCCCACATAATCATAGAAAAGCTATAAATATCACTAGCTAAAGTATAAGGTTGATCTCTTAAAACTTCAGGTGCTACAAATGGTAAAATACCATAAATATTATTATTTTTAGAAGATTGAAAATGTTCTACTGGTTTACATAATCCTAAATCACTAATAGATAAAATTTTGTTTTTAATATTTAAAATATTGCCGTGATGAAAATCACAATGAATAAGCTTTTTTTGATGTATTTCATTAAGTCCACTAATAATATTAAGTAATTGTAATAATTTAATAATCCATCTTTCTTTAACTATATCTACTAAATTATTTCTTAAATTACTATTTTTTGCATATTTCATTACTATCACATAATTTAATGTATTTGGATCTTGAGTAAAGCCATATAATTGAATTAGATTTTCATCTGAATATTTTTTTAATTGACTAAAACATTCATAATGATATTTCCACTAAAATAATAAAAATTTATTTAAAATTTATTATTTAAAATTAAATTAATCAATAATTCATACCTCATTTAAATATTCTTCATTTAAATTAAATGACTTATCAAGAGATTTAAGAGATACTTCTATTTGTTTACTTCTAATCCAATTTCTTTTATTATATAAATAAGATTTAATCAATCCATCTAACCAAATAGCTTTATATATAATACTAAATCCTCCTTTATCAAGATATTCAATATTTGCTAATTTGTTATAAGGAATCCATTCTAATATTTGCTTTGTATTATTAGCATTTAATTGAATTTCTTGTATAAATTTATCAATAAATATATTTTTACTAGTCCAATTAGAAAAATTTTGTTTAAATAGTTTAGAATTACATTTTTTGCACCATTGAAATCCAGTATTTTTTGTATTACAAATCGAGCATATTCCTTTTTTCTAAATAAATAATTTATATTAATATTATTATTATTATAATTTTAAAATAAAACCTACTAAATTAAATTAAATACATTTTACAAATTTATTGCATATTTTAAAAATAAGAATTATATTATATTAAAATAAAATTAATATTAAAACTAATAAAAATAACATACCCTCTTAGTAATATTTGATTTTTAAATAAAAAATTTAGATTTCAAATTATAATAAAAGTATAATTAAATATTAATAAAAAATAACTTACTATTTATTATATTATTAATTATTAATTATTTTTTTAAAAAATATTTAGTTGAGTTCAAATTATAGTAAAAAGTATAATTAAATACTGATAATCAATAAATAATTACTATCTATTATATTATTAATTATTAATTATTTTTTAAATAAAGAATTTAAATTAGTTTAAATTACAGTAAAAAGTATAATTAAATACTAATAATCAATAATCAATAAAAATAACTTACCATCTATTACATTATTAATTATTAATTATTTTTAAATAAAAAATTTAATTGAGTTTAAATTACAGTAAAAAGTAGAATTAAATACTAATAATCAATAAAAATAACTTACTATCTATTATATATTATTAAAATATTAATTATTTTTTTAATAAAAATTTAAATAAGTTTAAATTACAATAAAAAAAAAAATAAATACTAATAATCAATAAAAATAACTTACTATCTATTATCGTTATATTATTAAAATATTATTATTAAATAAAAATTTAGTAAAAGTTAAATTATAATAAAAATATAATTAAATATTGATAATCAATAAAAATAACTTACCATCTATTACATTATTAATTATTAATTATTTTTAAATAAAAAATATAGTTGAATTTAAATTACAGTAAAAAGTAGAATTAAATACTAATAATCAATAAAATAACTTACAATCTAAAAGATTAATTATTTTTTAAAATAAAAATTTAGTTAAGTTTAAATTACAATAAAAAGTATAATTAAATACTGATAATTAATAAAAATAACTCACCATCTATTATATTATTAATTTTTTATTTAAAAAAAATTTAGTTGTTTAAATTACAATAAAAAGTATAATATAATAATAAAAATAACTTACCCTCTTTATAATATTTTGATTATAAATAAAAAATTTAATATAGTATAATTACATTAAAAGTATAATTAAATACTAATAATTAATAAAAATAACTTACCATCTATTATATTATTAATTATAAATTATTTTTTAAAATAAAAATTTAAATT
Organism: Funneliformis geosporum; assembly: GCA_946474995.1. Taxonomy (NCBI): domain Eukaryota; kingdom Fungi; phylum Glomeromycota; class Glomeromycetes; order Glomerales; family Glomeraceae; genus Funneliformis; species Funneliformis geosporum. The sequence continues at coordinate 8,564 of CAMKVN010002004.1, forward strand.
ATGATAAAAAATATGATTAAATACTAATAATCAATAAAAATAAATTACCTCCTTTAATAGGATTTTTTAATTTTATATAAAAAATTTAATAGAATAAAAATTATAGTAAAAAATATAATTAAATATTTATAATTTAAAATATTAATATTTTTAAATAAAAATTTAATTGAGTTTAAAATAAAATAAAGATACTAATAATCAATAAAAATAATTTACCATCTATTATATTATTAATTATTAATTATTTTTTTTAAATATAATGTTTAATTGAATTTAAATTATATTATAATTAATTACTAATAATTAATATAAATAACTTACCATCTATTATTATTAAATAAAAAATTTAATTAATTTAAATTGTAATAAAAAATATAATTAAATACTGACAATCAATAAAAATAACTTACAGTCTAAAATATTAATTATTTTATTAAATAAAAAATTTAGTTGAATTATAAATAAATACTAATAATTAATAAAAATAACTTACAAACTAAAATATTAATTATTTTATTAAATAAAATTTAGTAAAATTCATATTACAGTAAAAAATATCATATTACAGTAAAAATATAATAATATATAAAAGTAACTTACAAGCTAAAATTTAAATAAAAAATTTAGTTAAATTCAAATTATAGTAAAAAGTATAATTAATAATAATCAATAAAAATAATTTACCATCTATTTAAAATTAATTTATTAATTATTTTTTAAATAAAAATTTAGTAAAGTTTAAATTATAATAAAAAGTATAATTAAATACTAATAATTAATAAAAGTAACTTATATTCTAAAATATTAATTATTTTATTAAATAAAATTTAGGAGTTTAAATTATATTAAATAAACCAATAATAATAAATAACTTACTATCTATTGTATTATTAATTAATTTTTTTTATAAATAAATATTTAGTTGGGTATAAATTGCAGTAAAAAGTATAATTAAATATTAATAACCAATAAAAATAACTTACATTCTAAAATATTAATTATTTTAATAAATAAAAATTTAGTTAAATTTAAATTACAGTAAAAGTATAATTAAAAACTAATAATCAATAAAATAACTTACTATCTATTATAAATAAATATTTAATTGAGTTAATTACAATAAATAATATAATTAAATACCAATAATCAATAAAATAACTTACCATCTATTATATTATTATATTATTAATTATTTTATTAAATAAAAAATTTATTTGAGTTTAAATTACAGTAAAAGTATAATTAAAATCTGTTAATCAATAAAAAATCACTTACAATCTAAAATATTATTTATTTTTTAAAATAAAATTTAGTTAAGTTTAAAATAAAGTAAAGAGTATAATTAAATACTAATAATCAATAAAAATAACTTACAAGCTAAAATTTTGATGATAAAAATTTAGTTGAGTTTAAATTACAATATGAATTATAACTAAATACTGATATATAACTTACCATCTTTTATATTATTAATCATTAAATTATAATAAAAAGTATAATTAATTTAAAATAATTAACTTTCTGTATTATTAATAATACATTAGTATTTTTGATTTATATTATAGTAATAGTTAATTCTATTAATAAATATAACTTACGTTCTATAATTTTTAAGAAGGTTTAAATTATTATAAAAATTATAATTAAATATAATGTACTTCATAAAAATAACTTACCGACTAAAATATCATGAAAAATTTTTAAAATAAATAGTTATGTTTAAATTGCAATATAAAAAATTATAGATAACTTACTCCCTATGGTATTAATCATTAGATATTGTTTATTAAAAGATTTTAATCAAAATTTAAATTGTATTAAGATATATAAAAGTTAAATTGCTTACATTCTATATATAAATAAAAATTAATTAAATTTTATTTTAAAAATTAAAATATTATTTTAGATAGATTATTCTTTACCGTGCAATCCTTCTAATATTTTAAAGAACATAGTTAAATTATAATATTTGTTAAATGCATGTATTTGTTATTGTATTTACCTTCATCATCACTCGGAACTAATTCTACATTTCAAATTTTAAATTTTTAGTAAATAAAAATATAATTAACGAATTGCAGTATTATAGTTATTAATTTAATTTCATCATCCAAGGTTAGTTTAATATTACAATTTTCGTGGTATTGGTTAATTATTTATGTTTACCTTCATCACATGAAGCTGATTCTATGTTAATTTGATAAAATAGTGATAAAATGGAGTATAATTAATAAATTATTATAATATTTAAATGTTGTCAATAATAATGAATTACCTTCTATTTCTTCTAATGAGGATACTTCCATAACATCCGAAAATGACTCTAATGTGAATTTATGAAATAAAAATTTTTTTTTTAGAAATCATCTAACCGTCAAATAAACTCATTTGTTTTTTTCCGAGTTGTTAGAATTTTTTTGGCATTCTATTATTCTTTTACCTTTATTATCACGATCAGACATTTTTATTATCTGTAAAAAAAAATGTTTTAAAAAAAATAAAACTTTTTTTTCAACCTAATAATTATATAACGATCACGGAATATAATGGTAGGTGATACATATTGTCAAGATTTGAAGATCTTACCGCAGTATTCGAGGAACTGCAAAAAAATGGCTGGCATTATGACATTCGGCTGAAATTAATTTTGGCGCACATGTGATGGATATTGGAGTGATCAAAAAATTCTGTCCCAGAATAATTATTAGTGATGCAAAAATATCACGTGAATTTTTGTGACATTTTTGATTGCTGCAGGAAATCTTTCTCCGTTAGTTAAAACAGATATAATTATCATAACAGTTATTTTCAAATTTAAGATAATAAATGTATCATTAGGTGGAAGCAATTATATTTTTTATTGTGTATAAAATAAGGATTACTGAAATTATGATATATTTTATCCAATTAGATTAAAATTTTTTTTTTCAGTTTATAAATATAAAAAAAATATAAAATATATATATTGTATGATCGAATTATCGTCATGGCATGTGTATTAAGTTTCTACATTCAAAATTGCAATATTTCCGTTGAAATTTCTAAAGTGTCTACCTATCACGAAATGTGGCTTGTGGCTGATCGATCACGAGATAGACAAACCACAATATAAATACGTACGGTAATTGTAAACGAAAAGATTATAAGACTAAATTTATCGTTATTTACTAAAAATAATAAAGACTGTTGTTTTATTTACTTTAAATTTTTAGATATTTTTTTCTCATTTCTATATCTATTTTTAATTGTTCTATTACTAATTACTTTTATTTCTAAACAAGTTGTTACATGACATGAATAATAAATTTAAATATTTTTATCGCATTTATAAATCAATAAAAACAAAACATTGTATATTATATCTTATAGAATTAAAATTTAACAGATTTCTCGTAAATTTTTGCATTCTTTATTTCTTTTTTACATGTAATAATCCACCAAAACAATATAATACAATGGTAATTACCTCCTCCCTTATCTACTATAGACTCTGTTAAGAAATAATTATTGGCATTACATTAATAGCAAAAAATCACGGAACATTATTCTAATAATTTAATAAATTAAACTACTTACATTATTTCAAATTACGTGTGTTGTGATTATGATCTTTCCAAGTTTGTTCTTCGGCGTTTATATTGATTTATTTCATAAACCATAGTCTAACTTTAAGTTTCGTATATATAGCAAAAAAAAACGTTTTTTACAACCTTTACGTTTTGAGTTAAATATGTGGTAGATTATAGTAAAAAAGTACGATTTTTTAAAAAGAATTTTCTTAACGTTAGTTATTTTTTACCTGTTTTTTTTTAACAATAAGCTTTGAAAATTAGCTAGTATAGGAAAAATTAAACGTGATCCACAATTTGTGATTAGCCACGTTCCAAACGCTACATTTCGTGACATTTTTGATGGGTACGCAGTCAGAAAAAAATAACTGTGCCTTATTTATTTTTTGAAAGTGCGATTTATAATAATGTTATCGCCAGTGTGATATATAAAGTGACAAATATGATTATGTCCATCAAAAAAAAACTGTCCCTGGAATACTTAGTAAAAATGAAGAACCGATGGGTGTGACACTACGTGACAAATGTTCCTAACCACCTGACCCAAAAGCTGGCGATATATCGCACTAGCGGTAAATTATAATTTTCTAAAAATAGTTTAAAAATGTTTGGGAGGAAAAAGGGGTTGAGACTATGTATTATTTAAGTCTAGGAACCTTTTCCTAGAAATTAGAATTAACTACGCCTGAAGAAATATGAGATTTTTTAACAATTAATATTTTTGACGTGACGTTCAAATTGTATCGCTGCGCCATAATAAATCAGATGACAATTAATTATCAATTTGTACTCAATAATTATTAATATATATATAATCGTATAATCTATATGTAGAGGTTCGTAAATCCAAATTTTTTAGCTTTAAACTCATCAATAATGTTAAAATTTTTTTCCAAGATTTGAAATATCTGAGATTTAGTATAATAAAACTAACTCAGCCCGATACTTTTTAAAGTGGGAATTCCAACAAGCTATATATTGACTAGTGCTCTGAACCGGTCGGGTCGACAAAAGTTATTGACCCCGAGTCAGATTATGGTCATAAATTTAAGACTCGAGACCCGTTCATACTTTTGCACTACCGGATTATAGTATGATTTTCATTTGTATTTCAAGAGAAATTTTAAATTATGTAAACTTCTTTTTGTTTTATGTCACGCTACTTTAATTATAATAATTAAACAATTAGCGAAGCTATTGACCTTACCTCTGGAAGCGAAACTACGCGAAAACGTAAAGTTTATGTAGTAAACTTTTTACAAAAGAAATTTATGAAGAAAATGAAAATGCTAAAACTCATCGAGAAGTCAAATGTCTTAACTGTCCGTAAGTAATTTTGAAACTAGTTAAATATTTTAAATATTTATATTATTACAACAAACCTTTGGTGTCATCTAAAGCATTATCATCTAAATAAATATCCTAAAAAATTAAAAATTTGTAGCTGAGGTCAAAGTACATTAGATACTTTTGTAAATAATACAGAAATTCCACCACTAAAGGTAAGACCACGCAGCTTCGATTTTTCGGTTCACGTTACCCGGCACGGTCACTTTTCAAAAAAAGGTTATACATTATAGTCATACCCTAAATAGTCCCACCTCTTTATATGCACCCGATTTTATTAAATTACCTCTATATAATCACTATCACCTATTTTTAATAATCAGACCTCTTTTATCACTAATTTGGTCGAGTCATAATTCTAACCAAAATTACGAATCACATAACTTATGATCGTCGTACATACGTTACACATGTCATCTCAAAAGGTTTTAAAAATGGAAATCATCTGCAAACCACGTGATTATATACTATATAATTTATAATTCCGGCCAAAATTATGATAATTTAAAAAGCATAAATCTATATAATCACTATATATTATCATCGAATTTGTTGACTGCATATAAAAAGTTTATCACGTGACTACAAAGTGTAATTTTATTGGTTAAAAGTTTATTGTGTTATCATTATCATTATGTATAATTCATTTTTTACAACTAATTAGTTTTAATATTTCTTTGTTTATTAGTTACAAATTTCTTTTCTTTTCTTCATCTTTTTTTATTTCTAACTAATATTTTGCATTCTTACAATATGAAAAATACTTACAATAGATAATTGTTTTTCACATTCTAAACTACAGAGGGCCGCTAAAAGTTTCTGAACACCATTTTTTAGGTGTAATTTCATGCCGTTAACATCATGTGACTTAATAATACTGCGGTCATATGATGTTTCGGACCTTGTTTATATGAATCAAACCTAATAAATGCGTGTCCGTTTTGTTTATTTTGATTTTGAATTAAATAAACTTTAATCCCAAAAATACCTAAATAATGTCTAAAGAATTAATTGCAGAACAACATGGCGCTATATTTTTTTGCCGTCGATGCGATGATAGTTACCGAACTATAGCCATGACAGTCAGATGTGGTTGTGTCAACAGTATTTGACACTTTGAAAAGAATGGATGATACCGGAACAACTAATTCGAGCCCTGACTCCGGTCAACCATCCCTTCTTGGACTTTTACAACAAAACCGGCTTAAGAAATTTGTAACCAATAATAATGGAAAGAACTGTCGCTTATGTACTCCAGAAATTCAACAATTCTGGAATAAAAAGACTGGCCAAGTTATTTCATCCCGCACTATTGGCTGTGCACTTCGTATTGTTGGATTAAATAATTGTATTACTCGACGCAAGCCTCTAATCTTATCAGTAAATATGGAGGCACGTCTTGCATGGTACTTAGAATATCAAAGTTGGACAAAGGACGAATGGTCGAAAGTTCTGTGAAGTGACGAGTCGACCTTTTCTCAATTTCAACAATCTCGGTGCAGTAGAGTTTGGCGAGAGCCTAGTGAAGAATATAATATTTCTTGTATTTCTGCAACAGTATAGCATAGCCCAAGTCGAATGTTTTGGGGATGCTTTTCGAAACAAGGTGAAGGACCTATTGTTCCGTTATTTGGAACAGCAACCGGTGCCTCATATGTTACTATCTTTCAAAGGTTTGTCATGCGAACCATGAGGCGTGTATTTCCAAATGGTGATGGTTAATTCTAGGAGGATAACGCTCATCTACACACATCGAAAGTTGCGAAGAAATTTCACACGGAAAATAGCTTGCGCAAATTTTCTTAGCCGGCTCAAAGTCCAGACCTCAATCCGATTGAAAACCTGTGGGCAGATGTTAAGAAAAGCATTTGTGAAAGGAAAAATATGCCTTCCAATATTGCTGAACTCG
>CAMKVN010002005.1:0-15381 GCA_946474995.1 Funneliformis geosporum
ACAAGCTATGTTGAAGCTTATCGAACTCAAAAATGCTATACATTTGTAAAACAAGGGTTATGGCAACTACACCGTCAGCTGGTGTGAACTGTGACAGTTTGTATGGTTTTACTTAGTTTAACTGCAGTATTCTAACACTTTTGCCTAACTGTAGGTTCTCAGCAAGAAAGAAGTCAAGTTGAAATTAACCATCTTCAAAATGAATTGGATACTCTTTCTTCATGTCTTTCTCATTAAGATATTAAATTTATAGAATTACAATCCCAGTATACCAATCTTCAAGATCAATATTCACGAGTACAATTGAGAGTTAAACATTTAGAACGTAATTCTGATACCCAATATGTTCAAGATTCACAACAAGAAATTAATCGACTTCACCAGAATTTTGCTTATGCTGCTGATTAATTACAACAAAGGAGTCAAGCGTTTAACTTTTCATATGATTTTCATTTCCATCAGGAATAATACAATTGGGAGTATTTCTTTCTCTTTTTATAATCTCTTATCCCTTATAATGATTTCATCATTTCTTTCTGAAAGGCTTTCTATAATTCCTTTTCAAAGTAAATTTTCTGATTGCAATATTAACATTTTTCTTTTGTTTATAATAGATAATTCCACTATAAGCTGTTCGGTATTATGTTTCTTTTGTAAGTTTTTGTTTCTCTTTTGATAAAATACATTCTATCTGTTGAAAATTTAACGAATAATACTTAAAGTTATTGTGATGTTTTGAGTTTACTATAGTATTGAGGGGATGCTACACATCCGATACTTTCTGAGAATTGAAAGACCAGAGATTGAATGGAGTTAATATAAGCGCTGTATTAATATAGATATTTTTCTCATTTTTCTTTTCAGTCACTATATTTTTTTCCAGAAACATAACTCATATACGTTATCAAATATAAAGAAGAGTTGGTCGAATCATCAAAGAGAACACGTAAAAGAAAGAAAAGAACAAATACGTAATGAATGTGAGCTACCTTGTGGATTTGGTGAAATGCCTGAACTGCAATTATTGTATTAGGACTGTTTCTGAATGGCAACTATCATTTTGGAAATGACTGGGTTTATTAGACTAGTTTCGTTTAGTTGAGTTACGCATAAACTAATGTTTTTCTTTTCTTGTTGTTTCAAACCGAAAATAGATTCCAAGATTTCCAAGAAGTTTATAACACCTTATATCAAGATTTCCTTCAAATCCAATGAGAAAGAAATCTTCTTCAAACAAATTCTCAAGCACAAACTCAAGGATTACAAGAGACTTTAGATATAGTTCATAGTAGATACAGATTTATCATGCAATAACTTCTCGATCGAAGTGTAGAATATGAATTTCGTGTGAGGTTTTGTCGTCTTCATACTGATTAATTATAAGTTTCTCTTTTTATATTTATTTTTATGACTAGTTACTTTTAATTTTTATTCGAGGGGGATGCTGTACGCTTTGGCTGTCCTTGAACTATGCTTTGTCATACGCTTCAGCTATTCATGAGACTACGCTTCCCTTCCTCTCTTTTGTAGCAAAATATATTTTTTTTTCTCTATATGTCTTTTTATCTTTTATTTTCTTTAAAGATTATGTATTTTTCAATATTCAATAAAATTTTACGTATCATTGCACTTTTGCTTATTAATAAATTTTAACTATTCATTTTTTTAATTTCCATCATTTTACATTATTAATCACAATTTATTAACGCTTTCTTATTTTCTTTTCATCTTTTCATAATATTACTGCAAATTTCCATAATCTTGATTATTTTCTTTGACATTCTGGTTATTATTCGATCATGTTGTTCTAGGCTTATCACATATTTGTTAAAACTGATTCTAACATCTGTTGCAGTCTGAAGATGATGCGTCCATGGGTTATTCATTTAGAATATGGAGTTTTGGTTATAGCAGTACTCAGATTCGATTCAAATAAGTCAATTAGAATCATACTGTATGGGATTCAATTTCTTATATGATCATCACAAAATTTCAAATAAATATTTTCAAGAATTTATCTTACGGTATGTGGCATATTAATAATGAAGATTTCTTTCCAAAACTTCTCTTGAACCTTTTCAGCACGTTTTCTTGAATATCTCGGCATCCAGTCATCTGTTAGAAAAAAGGGTGTGGCAGCCCTAGCTCAGTGGTTAAACTACGATTCTCCTATAAGTTAAAGTTTCATTACACAGCAATAGGCCATCAGTTCAGGTATCAGCCGATACATAAAACTGTATGATTTTCCATAAGGATTTTCTTTGTAACTGAAATGATAGATGTATAAACTAATATGCGTACAAATTTGGTTAATTGATCTGTTGATTAATGTTAGTCATGCCTAAATATTGCATGTGTTAGAACAAGTAGATGCAAATGAAGCCTAGGATCAACAGAAACTTGTCCTTTACTGATTGGCCTTTAATGGGTACAATCTTACATTTACTATGGCAGGAGCCCTTATTTCCGTACGTGGTCACTGTTAAAAGTGATTACATGTATAAAATAAGAAAGTGATTGACCAAACATTAGTAGATTAGGTAACAAACTAGTAATAATTAGACTGCATTGCATGCTACAGTACTGGTCCAAATTAAGCTATTACTAGGGTTAGAGGTCAGGTTCAATTCCTAAGTTGTTTGACATTTTGGGTATCAAAGTCACCTAGTTAAAAGTGGTCTATACAGATATGGTAGCTCCTGGGACATAAGCTGTGTAAGGTTGCTTCATATCAAAGTCAAACCAAATAATTAGATCTTGATTATAGTTTGCCCAGACTGCTAGTAAGAATAGTGATGATGTTCACTATGACTGCGATGTGCCCTCTATCTAAATTTAACAGTACCAGGGTTGCTAAGGTACCTATTCCCGCATAAAGGATTATGCGACTTAGGATGTCATACCTTAGATGGCACAACCTAGGAGGATGTGTTCAGTGTCAAGGGAACCTAAAATATGGGACCAAAGGTTAAGGGTGTCAAGACTGCTATGTATTCCATCGAGAACACCTGACCTTCCTCAAAGGGGCTTAAGGAGCAATAAGTTGGGCATCCCATCTGAGCCATCATAAAAAAAAAAGTGATCCGTTAGAAATGCAACATATATCATTTTCAAGAGTGCAATTCAGTGTATACAATGGTTCTGATTTCACGAAATTCTGATCTATAGATTACGAGATAATGGCCTCTGAGACTTTGGTATTATTTCACTATTTTACAGAAATTGCTTTTTATGGCGAAGCAGAATCATTCAAGATGGATTTATCTTCAAATTCCTTTTCATTTTTATCTTTCCATTAAAATTCTACTTTCTTCAATGCTTTATACTCGTAATAATGCATTACTTTTTTTTCAACATTTGTTGCTGATTGGTCTAATTGTGAGTAATTTGTTATCAAAAAATTTTTGTTTACTACAAATTCAATTTCTAAATCCATTTATCATTATCTACTAAATTTTCATTCATTTTCCATTCCATTATTTCAGAATTTTCACCATAACAAGTATCACTATTGTGATTTTGAGATTACTAGAATATGTTTATTTATCATTTACAACATTGTTTTCTATTAATATATTTTGAATACTTTCTTCAAAATATCATTGATTTTTGCCTTTTGATTTCCTTCACAAAGTCACCATAAGATAGTCTTTTCACAGTTTCTTTTTCCAAATTTTTATTTTGTATTTCCTTTTTAAGACATTTCATCAAATGATACCATATCGCATAATATATTACATAACTTTACTTTTCAATCGCTATTTTCCAATATTGTAAATGTTCTACATTATTTTAATCATTCAAATAAAATATATTTTGCAATTTAAAATTCGCTCCAATGTAATTTCAAAAGTAATTCTTGTAATTTTTCCTTTTAACCATTAAGTTCAATAAGTAACGCAATTCCAGATTATGTAATTTATATTAAATAAATAATTTGTTGATCGCTACTCAAATTATTTTAAGTGTTATCCAGTAACTAAATTAAGACATTATCATTGACCAATGTATCACATCAAAATTCTATAACTCAATTTGTTGAATCGATTTAACTAACTTAAAATATTTCAGTGAAAGATGTTTTAGTGATTCCCAGCATAAAATTAATACAACACTTTCAATATAATATTTCAATTCTAATCATGCTGATAGTTGTTTTCGTTCCTTATAAGGAGCACCAAAATGTTACGTCCAATTTGTAACTCAAATAAAATTCACAAATATTAATAATGCTAAGACTAAACTTAGGGAATCACAACAAAGATTCTTAGTAAATGTCAAAGATTATTCTCAATTAAACACGAGTAACTTCTGTATATTTCAGAGATTATGTTTCAGTGACTACACCTTAAGTCAATACAATAAATTAATACAATACCACGTAAAGTTAATAAACAATAATAATATATACACAGGTTAAAGGGTTGCAAAGGATAAGTTTTAACTTGGTTAATTATACTCTTTATTGATTATAATAAATTGTAAGTTCTTTACCTCGTAAGGTATTGAGACTTAATAAAAATACAGTGATATTTATACATGTTTGATAATTATAAAATGAACTAAACTAAATAAATCTATGAAAAATAAATGACATCATCAAGGAAATAAAGTTGACAAAATCGATCAGCAAAGATGATCATGTCAATAAGTTGACCATTACACTGGAAATAAAATTAACATCTGAATCTACAATGTTTCACATTGATTATCTCAGAACATAAAGTTAACATCAGGATTAACAAGATGATAAACAACGACATTTAATTGACATTGAATTTGTAATCAGATTTTAGCCAAAATTTTACACTGTTACATCATTCAATTACTTCAAAGAGATATTTGAGCACTTTGGTTAAAGGAAATCAACTTTTGTTGCATCAATAAAATTGCTTAGCAGGTTCGAAAATATGTGTATATAAATGTTTATTATGATTAGATTAATAGTTGTAAAGTTATAAATGTTTTTTGTGATTGTATTATCTCACAAAATATTTTTATTTTTTTATTTATTTAGTGAATTCAAAGGGCTATTTAAGTATTTTGGTCAAAAGAAATCAACTTTGGTTGTATAAGTAAAGTTATTCAGCGGGTTTGCAAATATGTGAGTATAAAAATATTATTATAATTAAATTAATAGTTATAAAGTTATACACATTTTCGTAATTGTATTATCTCACGATTTTTTTATTTTTATTTTTATCTGTACAGTAAATTCAAAGAGATATTTAAGCACTTTTGTCAAAGGAAATTGACTTTTATCAAGTAAGTAAAGTTGCCTAGCAGGTTTGAAAAATTATGCATACAAATTTTTATTATGATTGGATTAATGGTTGTAAAATTATAAACGTTTTTCATAATTGTATTAGCAGTCACCTGATTAGCAACTTGTAATTTTAAATTCTGCAGTTAAAATAATTATATTAGCATTTTTTTTTTTTGAAAAATAATCAAATGTAAAAATGTATCAATATTTTTTTATATTTTTTTAAAAAAAATATTAAACAAAATTAATAATTTTTAGTTTTCTTTTTTAGACAGGTCAGGAGTCAGATCAAATGTATATTTAATTCAGGTCAATTTTATATCTGACCCGACCTGACCTTATCAGATCGGGTCAAGTCAATTATCGATCCGACCCGACCTGTTCGGAGCTCTAAATGCAACACGTTATCATTTTGAAATATTTCTTTTAATTTTTAGAATTAATTAAAAAAAATTCAAACTAAAATTCCTTTAACATTTAAATTAAGTTACACCGTTGACAATTCGGCATTAATAATATAAATTTACCGATTTGGTAATAGGCGTAACTTGTTTTACCATTTTCCTATTTTGCCATTTCGCATATTGTCCATTATTTTGACTTAGACTTTCGCCCATAGTTTAGGAATTGATTTGGGCGAATACGAAACTGTTAATAGGTGAAATATTTCGCCTTTTGAGGTTGAGATATGTCTGCACCCTGGCAAATTTTTCAATTAGTGTTACAGAAACAAATTTAATTATAAAATTACTGCGTATGATATGTACAGTATACTCGTTTGTGCCGCAGTAAATGCATATCGAAATTTAATGACACGTCATTCGTGATCATAGTCAGGTATAATACTTTATATAACGGCATCTTTGGTGGTTACCCGTTCTTTTTATTCTCAAATAATAATATTATAAAAGATGTTTGAACAAGTTAAATGCGGAAAAGGCGTTGGAGAAGGAAATATTCGACAAACATATGGGAACGTTTCCAGTAAAATCAAGTCATGAGGCATAGTAAATCATATGATCTATAATGTGATTTTGCTGGAAACGCTCCCATATATTGGTTATGATGGTAAGTTATATAACTTTGCAATTTGACTTAGTAAAAATTTGGTTTCTAACCAATTTTTAACTTTCTAGCTCTCGTAAATTATTTAAGGAATCAATCAAATATATCGTATCAAAGATTTCTTAAACTAAACCGCAAGATCATTATTACTTCCATTGATTCCGTTACTTCATTGTCTTCTGAAGAGCTCGACGACATTTGGGCTCTTCATTTCATGAAAGAAGCGGAAATGGTTTTAGAAGATAAGGGGTGGTTTTTTTTCATTTTGCAAAGGGAGGTAACTCCTAATCGGCTGCGGTTGACTTAGGAGAATTACTGGATAGGCTAACTTGTAACCACTCCAAGCACTCTATTCGGGCACCTTAACTTTGTTGTTGGTAAAGCTCTGCTAATTTTGGAGGAAATTGCTAAGCACCACTAAATAAAAAAAATCCCACATTGCTAACAAATGCTTTTTTAAGTTGGAACGAACACGTTTCTCGAAAAGTTTAGAAGGTTACTGGAACAACATTATTAAGGAGTATAAAATAGTAAGTAAATCAACTTATTTTTGCTTTTATTTATCAGTTATTTAACATTATTTCTGATGCTTTGGATTGTTCTTCAGGAATTAGAAACAAGATATTTCAGAATATGAAGCAGAAAGGCAACGTATTCTTTATGCGCTTTCCGAAATAAACAAAAAAATAAAAATGAAAATGAAAAAAGATGAGCTCAAGAATTCCGAAATATCCTCGAAAGAAGATAGTTCTGGTGAAGATTATTTTTTAGGAATCGGCGGACCTGGACCTAATGAAGGTGGTTCTAGTTCCCGGAGATCCATCCAATACCAAACGAATAGTATGACAGATAATTTTCATATCAATTACACCCAAGATAATGAGAAGGATGGACCTAGTATGCCAACATTCGATCATGTTGACAATATCTCTTCATTTAAACAGAATAGTTATAATTCAACAATTAATGGTAGCGAAATTGCCCCAACATCAGAACCCACATTCTCGAAAGAAGATAGTTCTGGAGATTTTGATTTAGGAATCGGCGGACCTGGACCTAATGAAGGTGGTTCTAGTCCTCGGAGATCCATCCAATACCAAACGAATAGTATGACGGATAATTTTCATATGAACGGAAAAAGCAATTACTCCCAAGATAATGAGGAAGATGTACCTAGTATGTCAACATCGATCATGTTGATAATGTCTCTTCATTTAAACAGAATAGTTGTCATTATTCAACAATTAACGTTAGCGAAATCGCCCCAACATCAGAATCCACATATGAGACAGTACAACAAGCCAACAGCATCAGAAGTTGCAGTTCTTCTCTGCGACTATGATATTCAACCAGATTATCGAGATATTGTTATACAAACTAAAGAAAGACAATTAAAACATATCTCTGAATTGAATGGTGCGTACGATCCTTTGCAATATCCTTCTATTAAGCATACAAGTGGTAGCTATTATGAGAATACTGACATCGAGTTTAGCGTCTGCTCAACACGTGATATTCTCCAAAACAGACGAGCTTATTCCGATGATGGGCCCCTACGACAAGAAAATTAGAAACCGATAATTCTCTAATTCAGCTTCATAATGTACCTTCGGATCTGGAAGAGGATGAACAAAATAATAGAAAAAGAAAAAAAAGAACAGCACCTACATTGACCCGTAAATCTAATACCCGAAACAAAGAACGGGTTAATTATTATGTAGGTTCTCAGAAAAAGAAATGCCAAAGAAATAAACCTGTAAGTATAACTAAATATTAGTTTACAGATTCTATAAATAAATATGTATACTGATAATAATATCTTAGGCTCATCATTATCTTCAACTCCTCGATCACTACCATCACCGATATCTCCTCCTTCATGATCGTCATCATCATCTCCAAGGTCCGTTCATTTTGAGCATACCCTTGGAATACCAGTATGACGAAGCTTCAGCTTCTGGCACAAATGAATAAACAAATTATATTTTTTAAAAATACTAACTTTTGCTTTATTTACTTTATTAATTATATAGGAGAGACCACAAAAGAAAAAGCAATGTTTGAATTGCTCCATACATTGTCCAGGAAAAGAAACCACCTAATCCGTTTTGGATATTCTTAATTTTTCATTATGTATTTCGTGTATAATATTATCAAAGAAAAGAAACTGCTTAAATTCATTTATATATTCTTAATTTTTAATATGTATTTTCGTATATACTGTAATTCTCAATAAAAAAAATCTTCTAATCTCATTGCTGTAAATAAATGAGATTTTTTAGTACACACGAATTACCATTTCGGAAGAATTAGCATTTTTCTGATGCATATGTACACTTTCCAAATACATCACACATTTAGCATACATGGTTAAAATCACGAGCCCAATATGGACAATTTATCTGATTATGTAGGTAGGAGATCGAAATTTTTGGATGTTATACAAAAAAACACCTTAATTTTTTGCATATTAGGAATAACGATTTCCGGTTTTTCATCATACCATATTTCAAGAAGAAAAATTTCATTATCTTGACATGCACCTTATTTGCCAATCGCGATTAGCGATGTCCTCGAGTTTTTTGACATCTTTATACCAGCTAGTGCTATGAAGCCGATGTTGAGCCCCTTATAGTGAAAAAAATGTTGATGGTATGAAAATGGCATACGAAAAAATGATAGTAATCCTAGGAAAGGTTAATCTGTGTATTACCTTTAATGATGGCAAGAATGTAAAAACATACCTAGTGAATTCATAGTTGTTGGACCATATTGGCCTGATCATTTTTCTGAATTAGTCTTGGAAATGCTGTGGTTGTGAGAAAATGGTGCAAGCTTTGAATGTGTAAATTCATTGCTAACAATAGATGATAATTTTACAATCCCATTTAAAGAAGTAGATTATCTTTCGATATTATCTGATAGTCAAATCTGAGCTATGACTAATTTTTCTCAGTCCAACTTGACCTTGCCAGTCTGGAGTGGTGACCACTAACATTATTTTTTTCTGATCTGAACAAAGTAATCTTGCCCAATTTTGAGACTAGTGATTAGTACTATGTTTTTGTGATGCTACAGTGATTGAAATTTGCGGGACTGTCAGTCTCACATTATGCCTATGCAACAAAAAATGTAGAAGTGGTATGCCACTGTAGATTAGCTAACTTGTTCTAGACATGGATATTAATTAGTGCTAGCTGATTTTTTGACGAAAACTTTATGCAATTATCAAGAAGAGATCTTTGAAATAACAGAAGTCCCTCCTTAGAAGCGTGTCAGAAATCAGCTGATTTCACTTTATTAAAAGGCTGACCCTCACCTGATAATAATTTTGATTGGCTAAAAAAATTATATATAAATACTATGAAACTGAAAAGTAAAATAGTTAAATTATAATAGTTAAATAGTAAGTAGTCAAATAAATAAAAAATAAATTAATAAATAAAGTTATTTTTGATCCATAAGTTCCTTTCTCTATTATTCTAAAATCAATTACAAAAGAATTAAGATGTGATTTATTTATATAATAATTATTTAATTATGCATTGAGATAATGATTAATGCAATATGATATGTATGAAATCTTTGGAAAATCCATAGAAAAAATGTGAAAACACACTTTTATATTCTTCTTTACATTCTTTTTTTTAAACAAATATTCAAAGTTTTTTAAAAGCATCAAAAACTTTTTTATAAATAATCCCAAAATAAATATCAAGTATTTTGCAATACATATATATATTACAAACAAGTAATACTTTGTGACTTGAAGTTAAATTGTCAAAGAATAATGCAAAAATATGTAGCAGCTTAGAAGGAAGTTAAAAAAATGATAATATCTTTATTAAAAATAAAATTCAGAAATATTATGATATCACACCTTTTACTATTTGTTAGCATAGCAGACATTTGTATGATTGGTCAAATTGTATATCGATCATTTTTTAATTATCACTAAAATAATTAATTTTGATTGGCTCAATTTATTATTAAACTTAATTATAATATTAATATCGCTTTATTTAAAATTAATAAATTTTTTCATAACTATTTTAAGTAATTAATTTGTAATTTGAAAATTAAATAATAATTGCTTTGATAATTCTTCAGGTTTATATCTATCTGAAATAATTTCTAATCATAAATCAGCAATTTTATTTTCACTGGTTGAAATCAAAAAAAATCAGATATGTGATAAATCATTCATCAATCGTCTATCAATCAAACATAATCATCAATCAGCCAAAAATCAACCTAAATCAACCTGTCTGATTTATGATTGATTAGAGTTAAGCCAAAATTTCAATTCTGATTAGTCCAATCAGATAATGCAAAAATCGTCTGATTGGAAACTTCGTCTTAAAGGAACGATAAAAATTGTTCTTAAGAGTAAATACAAATCATTTCTAAGAAATGATAAAGATAATCGTTCCTTTTGGGACGATACATTATCTATCATTCAAGGAGACTTATTTAAAAAAATTATCCCAAAGGGATGATAGATCATCATCCTTATTGAACTATTAAAAAAATCATCCCAAAGGGACGATATATCATCATTCTTATTGAACTATCAAAAAAATTGTTGATGAATTATCGTTCTTATCGAACGATTTAAAAAAATTATTTCAAAAGGACAATAGATTATTGTTCAATAAAAACAATCAAAAAAATCATTCCAAAGGGACGATGAATCATCATTTTTATTGAATGATCAAAAAAATCATCCTAAAGGGATGATAGATCGATCGTTCATTAAGAATGATTTAAAAATCATCCCAAAGGAACAATACATCATTATTCTTATTGAACAATAAAAAAATCATCCTAAAGAAATGATAAATCATTATTCTTATTGAACAATCAAAAAAATTATCCTAAAAAGATGATGAATCATTGTTCTTATTGAACAATTTTCCAAAGGGACGATATATCATCATTCATTAAGAACAATTAAAAAATCATTTCTTTTAGAATAATGATCGTTCTATAAGAATGATTAAAAAATCGTTTCTTTTAAAATGATAATCATTAGATTTGAATAATAAAAAATCATTCCTTTTGAAATGATGATCGTTTGATTTGAACAATAAAAAATTAGACCTTTGCTGATTGGTCTATAATGGATACAGTTTTATGTCTTACCTGGCAGGGACCATTATTTCTGTATATGATTATAAGATTGTATAAAAATTAAGGAAGTGATTGACTAGAAATTAGTAGATTAGATTAACAGTGATAATAAATTGTATTTCACACTACAGCATCGTCTAATCGAGCATATCATTGGGTCTGAGATTAGGTTCGATTCCTAAGATATTTGTTAATATAGCCTGATCATCACTTTGCTAGTTCATCATTTGGGCAAATCTTGTGGTAATAATCCTATGAACCCTGCAGTATTAGTTGGATAAAAATATATCCTAGCAAGGTATATAGTGTAATAGATCCCTCAGTCCTATAGTGGTATGTAGTTTTCAGATAGGTGGTAACCAGAGGGAATGTTAAATCTTCTGTAAAGGCTTAATTCTGCTGATATATTACAATATCTGGATCAGTTCTACCGGTATGGGTTACCAATAGATATATGAGCCAGCAGAGACCTAGAATTGAGACTGACATATGGTTTTATTAGATTCTAGTCATAACGTCTCGTTCCAATCACCTGAACTAAAACAAAAAAAAGCTGATTCAAGTAATACTTTTCATACAGTTAGCTTTTCATATTCATTAGACCAGAATTAGAGCTCTGAATCAGGTCAGGTCAACCTGTGACCGACCTGACCTGACCTGAAAATTCAGATCAAGTAGACAAATTTTCAGGTCAATATCAGATCGGGTTAAGCTTATGACTAGGAATAGGGGTTAATTAATCATTATTTATGTTAATTAACATTGGTTAGATTTGGTTAATTAACCGTTATTTATGATTAACCAATCAAATTCAAGTTTTATTTTATATAATATAATCTATAATCAGCTATAATTAATATAGTTAAAAATAAAAATTCTCGTTTATGTTTATATTTATTTGTTGATTTCACATAGATCTTTTTATTAATCTTTTTTTGCATTTTTTTTCTCACATTATTGTAAAAAGAAAAGGAGCAGTTTGGAAGCATTGGATAATTATTAATGAAATAATAATACAATACATCCTTCTGTTCAATATAATTATTGCTCTAAAACTTTTGATTGTGATATTTCTAGTAGAATACAAACTCACTTTGATAATATTTGTCTTGGTGTCCTAAATAATGCAAAAACAAAATCCAAACTAACTTTGGAATCTTCTAATCCTACTCAATTACCAATTACTTTAACTCCTATTCCCATTGTAAATATCCAAATTAAACGATTAAAAACTACAAAAATTGATAATTATATTGATTATATGAGTAAAGAACAATAAAATAATCTTTAGCTCAAGCATTATTTGCAGCTAGAGTTCTATTTACTTTTCTTGAAAATGATTATGTTATTCAATTTTTTCAACAATTGTGTCTTGCATTTAAATTACCTAATCGAAAAAAACTTGCTAATGAATTACTTGATGAAGTTTTTGATAAAGTTAAAACTGAATGTGATAATCAAATTTTAAAAGCTAAATCACTTACAATGATTTCAGATGGTTAGTCTAATATAAATAGAGAATCAGTTCAAAATTTTATTATTTGTACTTCAAAACCATTATTTTTTGATACAATTTATTCTAGTAAAGAAAATCATACAGCTGAATAGATTGCAAATCAAATTATACAACAAATGAATATTATTGATATTAATAAATTTTTAGCAGATACTACAAATGTAATGAAAGCAGCTTGGCGAATTATTAAAGAAAATCATCTAAATATTATTTGTCTTGAATGTAATTCTCATGTAATTAATCTTTTAATTAGTGATATTTTAAAATTTGATCAAATCAAATTTGTTATTGAAAATGTAAAAAAATTAGTTAATTATTTTAAGGCACATATATAAGCAACAGCTAAATTAAAGCATATTCAAAGAGAAAATTATAATAAAGAAATTGCATTAGTTTTACTAGCACTTACACGATAGGAACACATTTTGCTTACATTCAATCACTTCAAAAATCAAATAGCACTTGAACAAGCATTAATGGATTTAATTATTCGTGAAAAAATGGATTTACTTTGAGAAATTATATATTATCAGATAGATTTTGGGAAGAATTAAATATAGCAATAAAAAATTATGGAACTAATTATTGTAATATTAAAGTTATTTGAATCAGACACTTCAACTTTATCAATAGTTTATTCAAATTTTAAAAAATTAATGAATCAAATAAATCAAATAGATTGTGAATTTTCTGATAAACTCAAAGAACTTGTTATAAAGCGATGGAAATATACATATCATCCAGCTATGTTTGTAGCTTATATATTAGATCCACAATTTTTAGAAGAAAGTAATAATGGAATTGAATCTACATTTTATACAGAATTTACAAAATATACAAGTGAAAAATTTACTGAAGAAGAATCTGTAAATTTATTTATTGAAATGGTTAATTTTTGTGGTAAACACTCTCCTTATGATAATGAAATTATTTGGAAATCTGCTAATTCTCTTAATTCATCAATATGGTGATAATCATGGCAAACTAGTCTACTTCAACAATTAGCTATTAAAATTTTTTCAATTTCTACATCATCTACAGTTGCAGAAAAAAATTTTTCCACTTTTGGTTTCATTCTAAAGATGAGGGACGAAACTCAAAAAAGGCAATTAATAAACAGCCGAAACTATATTAAAACATAGTGAGGGGTACGACGAAACCCCGAAACCCGAAATTAGCCGAAACTATATTAAAAACATAGTAAGGGATATGACGAAATTATTTTGAGGGAGTTTCGGCTAGCATCTTTATTTCATTCATAATAAAATTCGTAATAGATTACAAAATATACGTGTTAAAAAATTAGTTTATATTTATGGGAATATTCAGATTTATAAAGGACCTTTAAAAATTATAAAAAAAAAATTTAGCATTAATAATTAGTAATAATAGTGAAAATGAAGGAAATAATGATATAAGTGATTCTGATGAAAGTAATCATGGGTTTGAATATAATGTATTAAATTTAAATGAAGAATAAATATAAATATATTCAATAAAAATTTTTTTTCAAAATTTTATAAAAAAAATATATATATGTTAATTAACCAAATCATAAATAACCGTTATTTTACCATCCCTAATCAGGATATTCTTCAATCTCAATTGCTTTCTAATGCTAACTGTGTTGATAATAGATGGCGTTTTCAACAGGATAATGCACCAACCCATACTGTGAAGCTTACCTGTCAATTTTTTGTGACGAATAATATTCCAGTGATTGATTGGCCTTCTAACTCTCCTGACTTAAATTCAATCGAGAATTTGTGAGCGATTCTTAAAGGAAAAAGTAGAGGAAAAGGTTAATAATTGGATTAGAGAAAAAATATACTTAGCGCAAATGCTTTTCAAAGCATAATTCAGAGGGAATGGGAAAATCTCGATCAAAACATTTTCTTTAACTTAGCAAATAATATGTCAGATCGGATTAGTATGGTTATAGAAAAAAATGGGTAAGCGATAAATTATTAATTCTTTAAATATGTTGGTTTTTATATAATAAGCTGTTAATATTATAAATTTGAAGTAAAAATAATAAAATTTGTGATACTTTTATATGTTATGATAAATTTCAGATATTAATGTTGTGAACTGTATAGGGGTAGTAGCAACTTTATTTGCGGTAACTTTAGGAGTAATAGTAACAATAACTTTGAAAATAGTGATAACTATATTAGTGGTAATTTTGAGGGTAGCAGCAACATTAGTGGTGATGGTTAGGGTTCCTCAAAATCAAATCGAATCAAATATTTAAGCAATTTGAATTTGATTTGATTTTTTCAAATTGAATTGAATTGAATCGAATTGAACTCAAATATTTGATTGAATCAATTTAAATCAATTTGAATTTGATCGAATCAAATCAAATTGAATCAAATATTTGTCAAATCAAATCAAATCA
>CAMKVN010002006.1:0-15380 GCA_946474995.1 Funneliformis geosporum
GATATCGAATCGACATAGATATCGTAACGATATCGATTCGATATCGTTACGATATTATTGCGATATCGAATCGATATTATTGCGATATCGAATCGATATCGTTAGAATTTTAAGGGTTTCTGTAAAGTAATATTGAAATGAGTTTGATATAATATAAATATCATTATCAAAAGAATGTTAATATAATATTGAAATGATATTGATTTGATATCTTTATGATATTGATACGACATCGAAATGATATTAATACTATATAGTTTCAATATCAATACTATAATACATTTACAAAATTGAAATAATAGGCATGATATAATTTTATATTGAAATAGTAAATATTTATTAATAATTAAAGTTCAAAAAATAAATATTTATTTATTTATATATTCAAAATTATATAACTATTTTACATTTTATGAATAAAATTTACATTTTATAAAGTATTTAATAATGCAATTATACATATAACACAAAGTATTTTAAGTATATTCTTTCTAATCATCTAACGATTAAGTTTTTTTTGATATAAATTTTATATAAAAACAATTAATAACATTAAAAAAAATAGAGTATGATATATTATTTACCTTTCAAATTGCTTTTCTTAATTATCAAAAAAAAAAAATTAATTAAACTCTGTATAAAATCATTTGAAATATATACTTTCATACCTATTATTAGCTTAGTTTATTCAAAAGTTCTATGTATTAATTATATTATGAACATTTTTATTAATTGTTTTTATCTTAAAATTATTATTTATTAGTTTTTTTTAACAATTATTTTTTTAGCTATAATAAATCTCTTTTAAAATGATATTTACAATAACTTTTAGTCACAAACCTTAAAAAAAAGATATATATATTTAAAATACTTCGTTATAGAAAAAAGAATCTTCTAATTCTAATACATTTTTAAAAATTATTTACATTTTTTAACTTTTTATTAAGTTCATTTCATGAGTCTTTAATTTAATTTCAAGAAATTGGAATAGCTAATTAAATGATATTTAAATTTTTTTTTTAAACCTATACTTTAATATCTTTGGTTATATAAAATATTATCATTTTAAAAAAAATTTTTACTAGCAAATTAATTTTACAAATTTTTCTATATTTTAGTATATCTACTATATCTACATCTATTTAAGGTTTAATTATAGATTTTAATACTTTTTTTTGGAAAAGTAAACCTATATTATTACTTTATTATTCTTATATTTTATAGTAAATAATAAAATTTTAATATAAATTATTCACTAAAAGTATATTAATATGATAAAAACTATTATTTATAAAAATTTTAAAATAATACTAATCATTTCAAATAATTTTTATCCTTTTAGAAATTTTTTATTGCATCTTTCTAATACTAATTTAATTGATTAATGGATTGTATTTTAACTATTAAAAGTTTATTTGCTATAATATGAGAAAATCCTAATTTAATATAATTTTTAAGTTAATATTTTTAGATATTTGTAATTTCTTTAAACTTATACTGATATTATTTAATACTATTATGATTATTTTTTTTATTTAAGTTTTTATTTTTATTATTCATTTTCTTTAAATTATTAAGTAAAGTGCATTTTTATAATTTCTTTATTATTATAATAAATAATAGTTTTATTAGTTATTGATATAAAAATGTTGATAATTTTACTTATATTTTTTTTAATTATAATTAATTTTATAAAGACTAATAATTCAATTATACTTAGATTCTTTATTTTTCCTATATTAATATTAAAAGTTATTATTATATAATAAAATATTTAACATATATTATTTTAAAATTTGAAGATATATTATTTATATAAATTATACTAAAGCAAATAAATTATTACTAATAGATATTTAGTAATCTATGCTATATATTTCTATAAAATATTATTTAATATTAGGAATTTGCAAAAACTATGCTCAAAAATTATTTTATAATAGTATATATATAATAATAAAATTTTATTTTTATTTTGATTTATTTATAAACATGTAAATGATAAGATATTTATTTTCTATTTTAATAATTACATTATATATACTTTTCTAATAATTTTACATATATTATATTTATTTTATAACAAATTTCAATAATTTTATTTTATATTATTTCTTAAAACATCAAATATTATTATAATATAATATATTGTAAATATATTTATAAAATAAAATTATTTATTTATTTTATATTTTATTAATAAAATTAAATTTGTTTTTCTATTATTTTTCATTTTAAACTTATTTAATTTACAAGTAATTTGCAAAATTATTTTTAAAATAATTAAATTAAACTCGTTATATTCTAAATATTATTATTATTTAATTAAATAATAAATAATTTTAATAAAAATATTATTATAATTTAATATTATCTTTATAAATATTATAAAATTTAAGTATTTATTAAAACAAAAATGTTTTATTTAACAATGTTATTAAGAAATTTTAATGTTAATTTTACATTATCTAAACTTAATATTATGTTATTTGAGATTAGATTAAGAACTGAAATTAACTTATCAAAATAGAAAATATTTATATTTATATTATAATAGCTTTCCTAATAAAATAATGATTCAAATATTATAAAATGAAATATTAATTTTATAATTTGTTATTACTAAAAATCTGGATTTTAACTTTATTAACAAATTTTTAACAATTTACAATAGTAATTGATGTTTTTTATTACCTCATGTGACTCGTGACATTTAAGAGGGGTGAAACGGTGATAAAATTCTAAGTCCCTAGAATACATAGTAAAAATGAAAACTACTGGGAGATGAGACATAGAGTGACAAGTAACACATGCAATATAAACATATAAAACACGTGACACCGGTGGAGAACACCAGTGGTACGTAGTAAATTTCTAAAAAAAATATTGAGAAAAAGGTATTAAAATGCAAATAAAGTATTAAATATTAATTTAATTAATAAAATTATAGTTTAAGATTCATATTATTTTTTTTTAGTATTAAAATAAAAAAAATTTTGGACATCTTTAATTCTTCCAAACCTATTGTGCTTTAGGCAATTTTATCTAATTATAAAACGAAATTTTTTTGGATTATTTCAATAATTCTTATTTAATAATATAGCTTGATTGATATTTCAAGATATCGAAAGCATATATATGCACAAGCTTTTTCAAATTTTTCTAATAAAATCAGTCAAATCATTGACATTTCGGATAAATTTTTTCACATGCTGATCTTTGACACATGGTTTCACAACATATTAATTTATATGTTCTTTGTTGTTCCCTTTTTTTTCACCTTTTCACTTTACAAAATTATGGTTCAATTGCCGGCGGATTGTATTCAAGAAATATTGAAATTCTTGGATAATAATTTGTTTTCATGTCTTTTAATCAATCGTAGATGGTGTAGAAATACCGTACCGTTGATATGGAATAATCCGTTTAGATTTGAAGGATTATCCGATAAAAAAAATTTAAGATTCCTTGATAATTATCTTAAAAGTTTAAATCAAGAGGAGAACGATTGGTTGGAACAAAAAGGGATTGTACTCGGTCATGAGCAACCAATATTATTTGATTATGCATCATTTTTGGAAGTGATTAAATTCGACAAGTTGGATCTCACCATAAAGAATTGGGTTGATTATTTTTATTTTGATTTCAAGGTACCAAAAATGATTTTTTTGGAAAAAGGAGAATATTATATTAATATCTTGGCCGTCTTATTTAAATTATTCATGAGACAATCAAAGAGCATTCGATCATTATTTATTAGTGAAATTATGTCATTACCTACCGTTACTAGAATAAAATTTCCAGATTGTTCAACATTTTCTTTGGCGGTACCTGGTATTAAAGAAGTCAAAGATGTTAATTTTAATTTTTCTTACAAGGTAAACCCTTATAAGAAAATTTTCGAAGTAATCTCCACGACATGCACCCAAATTCAAAACTTATCATTATCCTTCCCATATAATGTTCGATTAAAAAATTTGCCACATTTTAATAATAGTTTGATAAACATGATAAAAAATCAAACGAAATTGGAATCTATTACTTTGAAATTTATTATGTTTAATCTAATTGAACTGAAATCTGTATTTAGTTCGTTAAACCTACATATTAATTGGATAAGGAAGATTGAATTGAATTATTTTGAGATTAATCTCATGGATTTTTCTTTAATATTTTCAAAAAAAAGTAATAATCAACCAATCGAATTAAGCTTACTTGATTGCGTATTATATTTGTATGTAGAAAACCACGAACAAATTTATGAATTTGAGGAAATAAAACTACCAGTAGATAGTTTAAAGATCTTATTTGAGAATGATCACTCATTAATTTATCAACCAATATTATTACAAATCGTGGGAGAAAATTTGAGGAATCTTTCATTAAATAAGTTGGATGAAGATACCATTCGATACATTTTAGGCTATTGCACGAATATTACATCTTTAGAAATTGTTGATTTACAGCGTATGGATTTATCCGATATTTTAATGATTATCAAGGAACTTCAAATTAGTAAATTAAAATTATCATTCAATGATACAGGATTGCCTCTTCCTGAATCAATTGTGTCAGATTTTTTGTTAAATTTGTCTTTTAATTTACCTACGACATTAACTTCGCTAGTATTGGGAAATCTTCAAAAATTTTGGTATTTACAAAATTTTCTTGAAAATTTCGAAGCTCCAAAATTACGTGAGATAATTCTATTACAAGTACCAATGAATTTCTTAACGTTTATCGATTCATTTAAGAACTTTGATCATTATCTTGAATTACTTATAGTCAGAAACATTCATTTATTTGGGATAGAATTTGAAGGAATGATTGGTAAATATGAACTTGATCAAGTCAAACAACATGTTGCTAAGAACGAATTCACTTGTAAATTGAAATTTGTAAAAAAAGTAAATGGAAATGTTGGATTTTATATAGGTGGTAAGTTAAACTTTTATGATACATTTATTACTACATGACCTTAAATGTAGTTTAGGTAGATTGATAGGTAGTGATAGTAAAGGATTTCGAAAAAGAAAGGGACCACTTAGTTTGTTGAATATTAGCCTTTTTATAATTGACTTTCATCATTTTATTGTTTATTGTTATTACGAAGATAAGACGAAATTTTTTTAGGTGTCGCAAATTGTCATAGCAAAATGTAATGATATAAAGGGTGGAACGTGATTGATTATGTTTGATTTCTAATAATGTTTTCTGGAAGAAGGAATTATATAAATCAAACAATAATATATAATGATAATTCTTAGAATTATAGTGCCGTTAGGTTTTGATTTTTTTTAAATAAACTGTATATTTCAATATCAAATTGAAACCAAAACATTGATTAATATTAGAAGTTCATTTTATTTTCATTTTTTTTTTTATAGTGAAAAAAGAATTAATAAATATTATTGGAATTAATAGCTTCGATTCTAACAAAATTTATTAAAGAGACAAAGATAATTACCAATAGAAGTCTTCACCATCACTAGAATACCAGTTTAATTCGCGCTGAATTTTAGTTTTCTTACAATTTTACAAATCTTAAAACAATCAATTCATTATCTTAGCACAAGCATTCCAAAGAATTTGGTAAAGTAGGTTTTGAATATTGAAGCAATCGCAACGAGGAGTCAGGTAAATTTGGTATGGAATAACATTGTAGAGATTTGTAACCTCCTCCACGTCAAATAAGTTCTTTAATGCGTTTGAATTTTGTAAATAAAATATTTCTCGAAAGATTGACCAAAATTTTTTTCATGTGAAAATATAAACTTAACCCAGCTTATCTGCTGTTCACATCTTACAAAATCAAGGAAATCACCTTGTATATAGGATCATAACAACAACAATGAGATGTAAGATTGTCAGCACTGGCTAAAGTTTTACAAAGAAAAAATTACAACTGGCTCCAACGCAACTAATTTATTATATATTTGTATTTAATTGTTTATATGATAACTTATAAAAAATTTTAAACCAATCCAATTTTCTTTTTATTTATTTTTTTTTTTTACTATTTCCGAAACTATTTAAATTTATATAAACTTTTTTATCATATTCATATTAATATAGTTGATCGATAATGTTAGCTTTTTTTATAAAATGAACTCATCCCCTAGTCCAAAAAAAATCGTTCAAAGACAATTACAAACAATAGTGAGAAAAATGAATCTAATGAGGAAGAATATACAACTTCAATCATCTAGCAAATCTAGGATATTCAAAAATACTTTCCACTAGACCTAAAAAATAATAAATTTCTTCTTAATTTTAAAATTCATGAATAATATAGTATGTTTAAAAATTTTATTATCGTGACTCGACAAATCTTTTTATAAACAACTAGGTAATGGGAACCGTGTCTCGCAAATCACATCACAATACTTAGTAAATATATCACTAGAAAATAAAATATGTATCACTAGATAACTAAATTAAAAAGTTAAAAAAAAAATAATAAATAAAGTTTTGCCTAATATAGACTTCTATAAAAATAGTCACATTGTAATTTATTTTTTGTTTGCCGAGCTTTAACAGCTTGACCGCAATGTTTGATCACGTTTTCAATTTGATTAGAACCAACTGTAATAATTTCCAGAAAAAAAAATTTTCTTTATTTAAAAAAAAAAAATAGTAATTGGTGTCAATAACCATGGAATAAAGCTCGTGTCCTAATAGAATTTGATCAACAAATTAAACGTTTCATATAATTAACAAACCTTGGTAAAAAAATTATGGTGCAATTAATGTGATTGTAGTGGAAATTCTGTAATTGATAAATGCATAAAAGATACAATGTATGTTGAAGAAATGGAGATATACAGTACATCCAAGAATTCTTGAATGGGAACCTTTTGATAGATTAAAGTAATTAATGGGTTGTCTTAAAAGTTTCACAATATTTAGACTATATTTTTAGATACACCTGTAAAGTTATTAATAAATTATCCTAATTTCCTAATTCAAAAGGAAATAATAATTATTAGGGATGTTAAACGGTTCTAAACGGTCCTAAAAGTCACAATAAATTTGCCAGTTCTAGAGAAGAATTTTATTTTGCTGGCAGTATATTTTACTTTCTAAAGACAATGTATTAATTGAATAAATATATATTAAACTTATGCGGAAATCCAGAATCTTAATTTTTGAAACTTAGGACCCGACCCGGTCCTAAGGACCGGGTCCCACCTTAGAGGTCCCATGAAAATTGTCGATTTCAAAGTTCATATTTCTTTTAAGTTATTCATAAAATTAATTATAACAATTTTTTATCAGGAGTTACTTATTATAGATAAGCGATTAGACTTTTCTATAACTCGTAATTTCTTAATTTGTTCACAATCATTTGGGACCGTTTAACATCCCTACCGTAAAGCAAACTAGTTTTATATTTATATATACCTATGAAAAATTTTTGCATGGGTTTCGTACTGGATTTATTTGTGTAGAAATTTTAACATAGTAAAATCGTACAGTAAAATAAATTTGATTTTGAAATAATAATTATTAGTTGTACCAAATTTTGACGCAGAAATTACAAAAAATAGTTACGATTTGTTAACTTCTGTGTAACATTTTTAAGATTATCAAATATAAAGTGTGTAAAGTTTACCGAATATAACGAAATTGTGAAATAATTTATTTGATTATCATTATGTACATCACAAGAATATTATAATTATAAAACTATTTACTAATTAATCTAGCTAATAGTTAAACTAAGTGGAAGAATAAAGGTGAAGTTATTAAATTAATTTAAATTAGTACTTGTAGTAAACAACATTTTACCACATGCATGGCATGTTTACAATTAATCAATACAGTGAAGATATTTCGTTCACACCATCAAAGTTTTTTCAGGTTTATTAGGCGTCACAAATTTCTCTATATGATAATGTGTTCAAAGATTGCAATATCTTAACTAATATTTTAACACAATTAATATAACATTAAAATGTAAAATAAACTTCTAACTATGAGATGATACTGGAAGAAATGTTTACGAAAAATCAACTAATTAATTTTAAGTAAACTACATAAATGGCCTTATAAATAAATATCCATTATAAATTTTATTGATAATTCATGAATAAATGTTTTCTTATAACCAAATTCAATGAACTGAATTCGAAACTGACCAGGATAAACTAATGAAACCACGGGTAAAGTTTTGATAGTAGATCCTTCCATTCTGATACTGCCGGATATTTTGCACCATTCACAGTAAATGAACAGGTCCTTTTTTATTCATATCTAAATGAACAGTAACTTTGCTATTATCATTCTTAAATGAAGGAAAATAAGGATAATAAACACCATTTTCATCTTTATAACTCACCGAAAGAGCCTAATATCCATTCAGTACTTTGCAAAGATTTCATAATCAAAATTTTCTGATGCACACACTCCAACCCAAGCAATTACACAATGTTTCTCAATAATGACGTCCCATTCAAAAGTACCTTGATTTTCGAATGCCACCTTAGCTCTAACACTTTGATGTTCATTACAATCATTAGGTGCTCGTACAACTTTCCATTATCTTCAATAATAAGATTTGATCCACACGCTGACTCATCCCAAACCAAACCAGTTTTTTAGATATCAATTAATGAACATGGACTTCATTTAATTCTGTATTACATGACATTAATTTATGTCGATAAAAATTTAAAATCGTTTCAACTGGGATAATGTTAAATGATTCAATGATATTAACTAATATTTGGCCTTTAATTCGTCTGAAATCAAATAAATTTTACCAAAGGCACTAATTCTTTAGCAACTTTATTGTGATCCGGGATAAGCTTATTATCAATTTGTTTAAAATTATCCATGTGATCTTGAGTTAGTAATCGGTTCAAAAGAGACTTGGTTACATCGTTAGAAATACTCTTGCAACTAGAATAACACTATATCGAAAAACCTCATATTCTGGGTTACAAAGGGTTTATCTCATAAATGAAAGATAAAAGGACCCGAAGTGCTGTACTAGACAAGTGACCAAATTTAATGGTATTTAACGGAATAGCTGATACTGCGTCAACCAACAGATTAGAAAGTATATTATCTTCTGTTAATGGCATTGTTTCAAGAATTTTAGATAATAATTCAGGTGAATAATTATCATAGCTATTCTTTTCTAGGTGGTAATTTTTCCGGCAGTCTGAATTTCTTTTCATTTTGAGGATGAACCACCAACTTTTTAAATCCTCACTGCGTTCTTTTTTTAATTTTATTGTTTTTTTCTGAGATTATTCTTTGGTGAACTTCTTCCACTGATAACAATTCCACTGCTTTAATTTTGGTTACATTTTACAGTCTTCACAATAAAATTTTGAAGTTCCGGCAATTGAAAGTAGTCTGCAGCAATAAAAGTTTCAACGATATTTTCTTTGGTTAAAGATTCCTCTTTAACAAAATATATTCCATTATAACTTCAATTCCAGAAAAATTAATCTTTGAAAAAGAAATTTGTCTATCATAACTTTCTCCTACTCTACTAAAAAGTAATCTATAAAATACTTCGGATCTTGCAGCTAAAATCGCTCTACAACCATGTAAATTCTTTTCATACTTGCATAAAATTTCTACATCACTATATTTTGGATTATTGATTAATAATCTCAAATCTTGTTCTAATGAATACCTCTAATAATTTTAACAATTTTCTTTAATATGTTTAATAATGTATTTCATGGGAAAGAAATTCAAAGAACGGAACACAAGTTATATAAATATAGAATTTTTGAAATTAAAATATCGTGTCTATTAATTTTAACTGGAGTTTTTGAAATCCTTTTGAAATTACAATGTTCTACTTCTAATCTAATCTTGCTTGACATACGTAATTGCGTAAATCAGGCAAAAGTATGTATAATATAATGCTTTCAGTTCTTACATCAAAAAGGTTTTCCAAGTTTTATTCAAAAAGATTCCGGAGACACGAGTCAGATTAAAATGATCGGCATGTTTACACAATTTTTTTTGACATTGGTAATAATACTATATATCGAAAAGGAATCTATGGCGAAAAGTTATTTTTTTTTATTAGTTAAAATATGTCAAATATCGTTAATCGTGTTATTCATACCAGCATTTATATAGTACCGGTATGAATCGTACTGTACCAACTTTCGATAAACCTATTGTTATGATCTCAATGAATCGTCAAAAGCGTTAAGTGATCGACAACCAGGAGGAAAATCAGTACAGTTCGTCTTATCAGTATATCTGTAGTTTCCCAAAATAAATGATGATGAGAGTTAATATTTGTCTTAATATCATAATTGGAGAGGTCAATAATGATACCTAATCAATTGAAATAAATAATCCATATATAGATAAATTACATAAATATGCAATCGAAAAATCTCATAATTATTTTAAAATGTAATACCGAAATAAGGAGATCGTATTCTTAAAATTAAAGAAATGTGTTTTAAAGATTTTTGTATTGGGTTCTTTTCCAATCAATGTATTAATAATGCAATAATCTTGTTTATTTGCGTAATACAAAATAATTTACAAAAAAAAAATATATATAAAAAAAACCGAGAACTTAAGAATTTTTTTTGCCCGGCCTTATGTTGCTTCTTGATTTTCATTATATAAACAAAGAAATAATAAAAGAAAATAAAAAATAATGGTAACGAAAGAAAAGAAGGAAAAAAGAATGTGAAAGCATAGAGTTTATTTTATTAGATAATTTAAATTATGTATCATAAAAGGCCTATCGGATATCTATATCCAATCTAATAGTTCACTTTCCATAAAAAAAATTTCTCGCAATACCATTTTTTTAAAAAAAAAAGTCACTTAATGATTAGTAATTTACATGTAAACTAGGATATATGTGTCGGTAACGAAACGACATTATTCTTAATTTTAATGTGAATAGAAAATCTTCCGTCCGCTATTAAGCCATTCTTCGGAGGATTAGGCACCACCTTAGCAGGTACTGGTGGTGCCTCTGAAATGGATGACAGGGGTCGGGAAACTCCCCTTACCCATAACAAACTTTGGAGTTTAATCTGTTTTTTGTTCATTTCACAGTTCTCGTTTTATATTCTCTTTATCATCTCACCCTTTAATAAAAACACTTGGCTTAGTATAGTATAATAAATTCATATAATTATTTGGTTTTGGATATTTATATATTCACTTGTCTTTTTTTATTTTTACATGTAATAAACCAAAAGAATTGTTTGATAAAGATTTTTTATTTAGATGGTAACTTTATTTAATTATTTTTTAGATCATAAATAAGTTAATGATACAATTCGCAAGATGATTTTTACGAGCTTGAGGTTCCAATCTTTCACAAACGAAAGTTTGCAAGGCTTATAAAAATTTGAGAGAAAAAGTAAGTAAGGAACATTTCCTTTCTTTTAAAAATAAACAAATACGACAAAATTTTATTTAATAACTATTCTAATAAAGCCTCATTAAGGTCATTGATTTTGGGGCGAATTCATTTGAGTGTAAAGAAAAAGTGTGGACGAGTAATTTAGGAGAAACATATATGAAGATAATGAAGATAATAATTGATGTAAGAAATTGAAAAGTTTATAAACAACAATTAGCTTTTGAATTCAAGCACGAGACAATTATTTGAACGCAGTAAATTAATTTGAAGCTATTACTATTGTTACGGAGATAAATTAGTAATCTAATTATTCTATCGTGTTCTATTATTTCTAGTGTCCCATTTCTGTTTAGTTTAATTTTAAGCTTTTTGTTAGTATTTAATTAGACTTTTGTAGATCGTTGTCCCCTGGCCAAATTGTCCCCCGGCCAATTTGTTTCCTGGCCAATATGCCATCCGGCCATTATCCGAACAATTGGTCCTTGTTGAATTTTAAGTATAAAAGAGGTGGAATTTCGCTTGAGAAGTGTTCTATATGTTCCCTATATAATTCAATAGATAGTATTAGTATAGTATTCATTTATTTGTAATGATAACGATAGTATATTAATAAATTATGTATCTGATCGTATAGAGCGCCGACGATTGAGGCAATACCTTATTTACGTAGATTTATGTTAGAATTCAATTGTAATTAATAAAAATATTAAATAAAGAAACCTTCTGCTTACCTTTTTCTTTTGTTTATAACCTATAAACGGTTCGAACTGCGTGCAACAATATGAAATTGCTCTAATATGAAATTATAAAAAAAATTTTACAATTTTTTGGGGCTTTTTTATTAGCTTAACTTTTAATATACTTTTCCGACAATAATTGTTATGAATTTACAAGAAAAATAAAATTTTTTTCTACCCAAAACAAATTTTTTTAGACATGTTAAAATATTTTTAAATTAAGAATACTTTTTTTTTTCGTCATTATTGAACTTATTATTATTATTTATGAATTATGCAAGTTACGTCACCTTAGAATAGTTTTTTATTTAGCTGCAGTGATTTTGACATTTAATAAATTATCTCCAGAAGTACAGAGCGCCGCTGAGTACTTTATTAACTGATTTTTATTAAAATATTCTTGCATTATTTTTGCTTGCTTAATTAAAAACTACTACTTCACTTTTAGTCGAAACCCCTTATGTTCCCCACCTAGTCAATGGTCAGAGCCAATGGATCTGGATCATCCTGACATCTACGTTGCCATTAATTATGGTTTTTATCTGACCTCCTCTCCTTCTTATTTGTCGACTTGGTACACAACTACATTTTAAAAAAAAATTAAAAAAATTTAGAAAATTAAAAAAAAAATTATAATAATACTTTCCCTCTGATAAACTTACTTTTATAAGCATGTCTACGACACTACATTGTATCTATTATATGAAGTCGGCTGTTTTTGTCCTACCTTTTCATTTTAAAAAAAAATCCACCCTTTGGTCACTATTTTGTAGTTATGAATTTTTTTTTAATTTTTAATGCTTGAATTCGTATCTATGATGCTATGAGGTATATTTATTTCTATATCCTTATTATAATTAGTATTGATTTACTTTTTTTCTCTTCTAATAATCTTCGTGACTCAACTTTTTTAACATGAACGAGCTTGCCGTCTCTACGCGGCGTAGGAGAAACAGTTTTCGTTATTCAATATCTGACTAAATTCAAGCATAACAAAAAATATTTTGTTAATTGTGAAAATTAATTAACTCCATTATTTATAATAAAATAATATTAAAAATAATACTATAGAGGAATGTTAAAACCTTTTATTTATTTCCTTTTGTTTTTCTCCTTTAGCTTATCGACCGATCGTCACTAGAGATCGTATACAGCGATGATGGGACTTTCGTTCATCCTTCGTCCGTCTCACTGATTTCAGACGAATTGGCCATCACATATTGCGAGTGAAAGAGTTTAAACTATCTATAGAAAAAAAATTATCCAAATGAGCTTTGATGAAGAATTATTCATCAATTGGATTGTCTCTTGCTTGAGTGCGCGTTATACTTTAATAATAAAAATCATTAAAATATCAGGACTTCCAGAAATGAGGTGTTTCACGATTTTCTGAACTAAAATTATTATAACCAACTTGAATGTAAATTTACTGAAAATTTTACAATCTTATTTTTTCAACATCACTAGCTGAATTTTACATCATTTTCAGCTTAAATATATCATAATTTTTGGCAAGTATAATAATATTTTACTAATGTTTCATTATGAAATTTTACTTCACATTCATTATTCTATTCATAATTCATTTTTTTTTTAAAAAAAAAAGGAATTAAATACTAAACATGACAATTAATTCAAAAATTATCAAATAAATCAAAATTAAAAATATTAATCATGTGACTTAAATATTAAACCCGTTCCATTGGAACTTTTTACACATGAAGATAGATCTAAAACTTACTAATTTAATAATATACTTCTTTTAAATATTCATTTTTTTTTACTTTCAGTATTAATATTACCCTTGAAAATTTGAGTCAAATCTGAGTTAAAAAATAATCAAGTCAGATCAAATAATAATCAGATCAAATCAAGTTCAGGTCTTGTAAATATTAACAGATTTAAGTTCAAATTTGCTTTAAACCTGACCTGATCTGATTCTTATTAAGTATTATTTATATATTTCTGCAATTGCAATATGCTTATAATTTCTTTGAAATTATTAGAATAGAATCATAAAAGAAACTTCCTGTGATACTTCGAACTAAGTTAAATTTAATAATTACAAAGTAGATTTTCAAAACTTTTTATTTTATAAAAAATCAAAAAAAAAGCAAAATAATTTTTATTAGAATTCAATAAATATTCACAAAACTATCAATTTTTTTTATAAATACATTAATTTCTTTTTTATTTTTTATTTTATTTAATTTTTTCTTGGAAGATAAATTTTGGTACATTGGTCAAAAGAAACAGCATTTTCGAGATTAAACAAATTTATTCAGTAGGTATTGAAATGATTATATATCAAATTTTATTAGTATTCAATAAATATTCACAAAACTATCATTTTTTTCATAAATACACTAATTTCTTTTTATTTTTATATATATATTTTTTTTAAATTTAAATATATAGGTATAATTCAGCAAAAACTATTTTGTATTTATTTTTCATTTTTAATAAAATTTGCAGCAAGATAAAACTGTAATAGAAAATCAAATCTTATTCTTTGATAAAAAAGAGATCAAAATATTTGTCAAAAGGTTAATAATACAATATATGATATAATACAAGAAATAATGCTATTTGACAAAAATATTAAAAAAGGAAAAAACATTTTTAAAATAAAAATTATGAAGAAATTCTAATATTAAAAAAAAAATTATTTCAAGAAGGTTTAATTTGCTTTGAAATTAAAAAGAAAAAAATTAATTTGAATATACAATAAAGAATTAATTATAGTTGATTTGTAATCATAATAAATCACTAAGATCTGAACTTTCTTAATTTTGTATAATTTCTTAATTTCTTATTTTTCTTATATTTTTATAATATATTTATTTTCTTAGTTATGTTTATGAATTATAATTTAGTAAACGATTCTTTTTATATAAAGACAAACAATTTATATATGTATTACAAGTAATTATTTATTCTTTTCATTTTATAAATAAAGATTCTTGTAAATTGCACTGCAATAAATGATAAGTTACATAGGAATGAAGTCCCTTCTATTCACAAATTTTAGTTAGTAAGTATAATTGTAGATATGATGGAATTTTTAATATGTAATTCATCATATTGTTTATTGATCAGAAATTATAAATTCTAAGATTATATAATATATTATTTTCTTAAGAATTGATTTAATATTATGTTATATATATATATATATATATAAATTTCTGATTCAATGACTTCAACATCCAAATTTTTAATTAAAAAATGCTATTGTAGTCACAGATAAATTAAAATTGAAAAGGTTCACC